>JAJIBD010025210.1:0-75000 GCA_021461705.1 Cryptotis parvus
CTTTTCTTTTTTAAACACTTTATTGTTAATAACATAACGCTTTTCTTTCAGCATTCAAGATGCAAAGAAATTGATGCCTGGAGAGAAAATTGACTATCCCCAAAGCCAGCAGGGGAAGATGTCACCTTTTCCCACCTTTGTCTTCCATCGGGAGCTCAACTGGACCTTCTTCCTTTAGTCTCTTAACAGAAAGGCTCTGTGGCAAACATCTGAGAAGACCAGCAGGTTGGGTATTGGATCTGGCAACCCCACTGATGAGATCTACAGGCTAAAAAAACAAAACCCAACTGAAGCCTTTATTTATACCTTAGCCACAAAGCTTCACCAGCTTCCATAGTCTCAAGACCCAGAAGAGGTGGAAATTCTGCAGCCCTCTGCCCCCAAACCCCTCCCCCGGCCAGGGATCAGAGTGGCCCAGCCTGATGTAGTCTCAAGACCCAGAAGAGGTGGAAATTCTGCAGGCCTTGGCCCTCCCAACCCTCCCGGCCAGGGATCAGAGTGGCCCAGCCTGATGGGGAGGTCACCTGTCAGGATAATCATTCTCAACATCTTTGAACTGTACTAGTTTAAGATTACAGGTTACCCAATACAGATCTTCTGAATGCACGAATTTCATGAGGCTTGCTTCTTGATAGAAAAAGGGATTCATAATTAGCACGTGGGAACTCTGAGATGTGGACACTAGTCAAGATTTGGTAGTGAATAAATGCCAGAGCAGTTGAAATCTTGGTGCTCAGCCACCAATTAGTGCTGTGACCTTGGGCAACTTAACCTTAGTGTCCATCTTCTCACTTGTGAGATAAGTATCAGTTTATTTCTTCTTGCAGTGAATTGTAAGAATTATGCATTATATTACCAAATGAATAAAAACACTCAAGAGACAGCACTTTAACTGTTTTTTGTTTTGCTTTTGGGACACACCCAACCATGTTTGGGAGTTACTCCTGGCTCTGCACTCAGGAATTACCTCCTGCTGGTGCTCAGGGAACCATATGGGATGCTGTGTTGGCCTGGTTAGCTTGGCTGCATGCAAGCTCTACAGCTGTGCTATCTCTCCAGCCCCAGCACTTCAACATGTTATCTGAGCAATTCTCTTGATGGTGTTTGGAAGCTGGTAGATTTGTGTTTACTCACATTCTCTTTTTTTATTTATAATTTATTTGTACTCAGGAACCACTCCTAGTGGCATTGAACATGGACCTCCTGCATGCAAAGCAAATGTTCCGGTCCTTAGAGCCATCCTAGTCACATTCTTAATTACTTCATGCTCAAGCATCTAGTAAGATCCTGGGGAGACAGTCTCTCAGATACCCTCAATCTTCCTCAGACATTTTAATTCTAGAACCAGTCACAGAGAGGTTGTGATTGTTTTGATCAAATCAGTGGGGCCATGTAATGTCACTCAGAGACTGACTGGTACCCTGAGAAGTACCACATGAAGTCTCTGTGACAGGCAGTGTTGTCTGGACTGAGTCCAGAAGGGCCTTCTCATGACCCTAAGATTCCATAACAGAAGGGCCAGACAGATAGTACAATGGAGCAGGATCCTTATCTTATATATCCCCAGCACCACATATGGTTCCCTGAGCCTTCCAGGAGTGATCTCTGTGACGGGAGTAAGTCCTGAGCACTGTCCATGGGGCCTCAAAAACAATAATAATCATTTTTTAAAGGCACTGATTGAAAGACAGCCAGCTGAAAAACCCTTTCTTAGGAAACTTTTTCCTGAATTGATAAATTGATTCAGCCAGAATGAACTGAAACTTACACAAAAGCAACTGCAACCTAATTCACTGTCAACATGTAGTGATGATGATGGTGCCGTATTGGTCTAGGCTAGTCACACTGAGCAAAGATCTGGCAGCCAGGAATGGATGCTAGCTCCCTCTGAGAATTCATGCTTTGTGTCCAAATAACTTTTCAGGAAGGAGCTTAGTGAACAATATTTCTCCCAAATAGTAAGATATGATCCAAGGTAAGGAGAAAGCATATACTGGGTGTGTGTGAATGGGTGGGTGTGGACCCACCAGCTCTGGTGGTGTTTGACAATTGAGATTTTAGGCCTTCTTATTGTTTCAGACTTGGTGCCCTTGGGATGCTTCTGTGGCTGTCTCCTAGTAGGACTGTGCTGGTGTGATGCAGAATAGAAAATTCCTCAGCAGGAGAGGTCCAGTAACTGCAGAAGAGCCTAAGGAAGGAGCAAGATACTGTAAACCACAGGTAACCATATTTACAAATGCAGAAAACTGGGGTGTCAGTGAATGTTAGGTCATCATAAAGCTGCTGTGACCACAGTCTCTTCCTGGTGAGGGCTATATACAAATGCTTGTCTCACCTGACTCAGGGCTCAACCTTTTGCTATGAGCTGAACTGAGCCCATGAACAAAATAGACTGTTCTCCCTCCATCCCATCAGGGTGCTGCCTGGTTCCTTCCAAAAGATTCATTTTGCAGCAGTGGATTGACTGCATGGTCCAGATTGACTGCAGGGTAGAGTGGTTAAGGCACTTGTCTGGTATGTGACTGACCCATGTTTGATGGCACTGCCAGGTACTGCCAGGAGCAAACCCTGAGCACAGCTGGGTGTGGCCCAAACCAACAATAATAAAGAATTGGTTGGGGAGAAGATGGAACTTCCCTGTTGTAGCTCATGAATGACATGGTTTTAACACTTCTGTTATAAGAAAGCTCAAAAGTCTGGAGTGATTGCTACCCCCCCCCCCCCCACCCCACCTCCCACCCCTGGCCCAGGGAGTCTCAAGGTATGGGGACAAGGTTTGGGCCTCTCATGGCATGTTTCTTTACCCAGGACACTGGCAGTCTTAAGTCCAAAGGCCATTCCTTAGGGGCTCAACTCCTTTGCTGTGCAGGCGCCAGTGAGGGTCCTCAGTGCAGGCTAGAGTCTAGGAATTTGCAAAAGCCCTGAGGCCTCAGTGCCTGGTGGGGTGAAGGGGTGGCAGAGGCGGGCAGGGGAGTATGCATAGAGGGTCCCTCCTAGGTCTGGTGGAAAACCCAGATTGGCCTGCTTTGTGCCTGATCTTTGGCTCCATGTGCATGAGAATGGGTCCATGGCAGGTGGCCTCAGGGTGGGTATGAATAGCAGTAATTGTCCCCTTGTCAAAAGGATGGGCAGGAAACTGGGGCAGCTCTGGTGGGGAATGGGGGGTGGGGTAGGGTTCTCAGTGAATTAGGCCTATTCTATTGATTCCTACCGAGACAGAATGAGCTGATTTTCAGCCTGCTGCCTGTCCAGCTATGACTTGGAGGTGGGGGGCTTTTTTGGGGGGGTGGCTGGATGATGATGGCTCTCCTTCAGCTCTGCAAGCTCAGCCTTTGATTACCCATCTTTGCTGTGCAGGGTATGACTCAGAAACACTGTTCCACATTGGCTGAAAGGAGAAAGAAGACTCTTAGGGTCTCTGATGCCTTTGAGCTCAGTCTCCCCATCTATAAAATGGGAATGATACTAATGAGGCCCACAAGGCCATTGCCAAGACAGGAAAACCATGCCATGACTTCCCAGTCTAATACTCTCCCAAGAGCATTCTTCGTTCATTGCAGGAAACCTTATCATTATAAGAGTACCTCCTTATCCTTAGTTTTGCTTTCTGAGAATTTACCCCAATGGGATGTTTAGAGAGAGATCACATCCCCCTAACTTTTATTATAGTATACTATTATAATTGTTCCTTTTTTGAACTGTTGCTGTTAATTTCTTCCTGTGTATAATTTGTAGATTTCCTACTATCTAAAGTAGGCACAAATTGGAAAAAACAAGGGATAGAAAGAGTTTGGTAATGTCTGTGGCTTCAGGCATCCCATGGAAGGCGTGGGAGGGTGTCTAGAAACATAGCCCCCTTTAAAACAGTTAAAGAGGAATTGCTGGATTTCTGACATTTGGCCAAGGCCTCAGCACACATCCCACCTAACCCACGCACGTGACTCAGTGTGTGACCCCTGCAAGCACTTCTCTTCCCTCAGCTCCCTTTCCAGGGTAATCATGTTGGGCCCTCCCTGCCTTCCCAGGACAGGAGGATTAACGAGATACTAGGAGAAGCTGGCTGCTCTGGGAAGAAAGGTGTTATGTGCACGGAAGGTGTAATTATTCTCCTGTAACTACATGAATGTTTATATTGTGCCTACCCCTGCAGTTCTGAGGGGCTTTGTCAAGCGTGCCTTCTGCCGAGGAAGCCAGTCCAAGGGGTGGGGACCACAGAAGGCATCCCAGTCTCCAGGCACTCTGGAACTTCGAGGAGGCTGTGTTCATGCCTGGTGCCAGGGCTTGTGTGGGAGCCTGGTGGGGTGTGGTGGAGCGGTCTGGCACTTTGGGGTGTATGCCTACAGCCATAACCAGGCTGTAGGCAGGCCGAGGAGGGCTGTGCAGAGCATACGGCTTAGAATGGAAATGAAGAAATGGCATAGCAATTTGTGACTGGCAAAGATTTTGGTGTCAGGGTTAGCAAATGACGGTCTTGCGCAGTGTGTTCTGCCCTGTCCCAACGTTTCAGACTCTTCCTCCCTTCTGCTGTCATCACCCCAACACCATCTTCATTATCACTTAGGATGGCGGGATCTGGGCTGGGTGCTGCCCTGCCGGCTTGGGCTGCTTTTGCTTTTAGAATTGAAAACAGTTGCTCCTGGGTTCCTCCCCAAATTCTTTCCCCCAGAAATAGCATGCCGGGCTGGGGGGGAAGGGGGCTGGAGAAAGAAATGGACATGAGCCACACCTCCCTCACCCCACATTCCCACCCCCATCCTAGCAGCTTTATGGGGAAAGGGAGATTAGGGGTGAAAGAGAAAAACCAGAGGTAGGAGAGGGAATCCCCAAATGTACTGTATGCACTCAAAAAGGCAGATGAGGGTTGGGGCCAGACCTCAGATCTGCATCTGCTCACAGCAGCCTCTCAGCCTGGGGAGTTCCTCATCCTCTATGTGCCTCAGGCTATTGGCAAAACTGGAGTGACTGGCAGGTGTCATGTGTGATGGTCCAATGGTTCATGGCCTGGAGCTCAGTGAGTCTAGAGGTGCTAATGATCAGGCCCACCAGGTGCATGGCTGGGCCTCTAGCTGCCCCCCAAAGGGGAATTTGAGGTCCTCCACCACTCCTGAGTCTTCTGGAGCCTGCAGCCTCTCGTTCCCAGCTTTCACAGCAGGAGAATTGAGGACCATGGTCTGCCCAAACCAAGAGTACATGCTCAGTCTTTTGGGGCAAACCTTTGAACTTGAAACCGTGCCCCTGCTCTTTCTACCTGCCAGAGAAGCTGTAGGGACGCTATAAAGGGAGATGAACAACTCCAGTCTCCTATAAAAGGTTCTGCCCAGGGTGATTATTTGTGAATGGTGGAATCCAGATTCCAAAATCGTCTGGTGGTCATAATGATAAAGATAACACGATAAAAGATAAAGATAACATGATGAGAGACTCACAGACATAGGGCAGAGCTGCTACTGGCTCTCCCTGTGCCCAGCTGCTCATGAGGCACCCGGGAGGGATGGCGGGTTCTAGCCCTGGCCTGCCACCCCAGCAGAGCCTCACAACAAGCCAGACGACCCCCCCCACTCCATGAGGGCCTCCAATTTCCACATCTGGACTTCCCCCTCGTCAGAACTCCACCCAGCAGACCAGCCTATCACAGCCCAGCTCACACAGCCGCAAGCGGCCACACCGTTCATCAATAAATGCTGGATTTAGAGATGACTACAAGAGTATGCTACCCGCATGGCAGAGCCTGGCAAGCTACCCATGTCGTATTTGATATGCCAAATACCAGTAATAATTATAGACCTCATTTCCATGACCTGATGGAATGGTTTGAGGCTCTTTATGTTCCTGGAGCAAGCAGGTGCCCTTGGGCTCTACTTGAATGAGACAGGACATATGGAGATGTTACTGGTGCCCGCTTGAGTAAATCGATGATGAACAGGAAGACAGTGATACAGTGATACAGTGAACATGATAAAAAGAAATACATTTTGACTTTTCAAATGGGTGTTGTTGATGTTGTTGTTTGTTGTTTGGGGGCCACACTTAGCAGTGTTCAGGGGGCTATTACTGGCTTGGTGCTCAGGGATTGCTCTTGGTGATGGTCAGGGGCACTGTAGGGAGTGCCGGGGTTGAACCCAGGCCTCCTTCTTGCCAAGTACATACTTAGTCCTCCTCTAAACTGTTTTTATCGCTTTTTCAATTCTCAAGTGAGAGATTAGATTACGTGAACTTTGAGGTTCTTCTTTAACTTTGTTCTATCCTGTACTCATAATTTGAAACACATTAGTGCTTTACTAGAACAAGGTGGGCCCCTACCTTCGCCATTCCTCCACAGCCCCCTCATTTGTGCTAATGATTGTTGGCTCAACCAGTCTGCTTGCATGGATGAAACTCCAGTGTACATCTCAGAAAGAATCTGGTCCTTTGGGGCCAGAGATAGTATAGCAGATAAGGCATTTACTTTGCATGTGGCCAACCTGGGTTTAGTCCTGGGCATCCAAGAAGGTCCCTCAAGATCCTCCAGGAGTGATTTCTAAGTGCAGAGCCAGGCGTGAATATTGAGCAGCAAAGATGTGGGCCAAAAAACAGCAAAATAAGAATGTGGTCCTTGGGTGCCTGTCATAAGGTCTTTTATTTTCCAGTTTGGTGGGATCACAACCAGTGATGTTCTGCACCTCCTCCTGGCTCTGTGCTTGGGCTCACTCCTGGCAGGTTCAGGAGACCAGGCTCAGTGCCCACAGTCAAACCTGGGTTGGCCCTGTGCAAGGCAAGCACCTGATCCACTATACTGTCTATCCAGCCCCCTTCTAAGGTCTCTGAATGGGGTGAGAAGGAAAAAATCACAAATTTGGAGTTATCTCAGAGTATGGTAGTAAAGGGTGTATGTATGAAGCGCTTATTCAAAACACTCAGTGAAAAATTCTCAGGCTATTTAACAGGAGTGTTTGAACACTGGGAAAATATGAGTCATCATGCTTCCATGATTTGATGGAAACATCCCCTCAGACAGTTGTTCTTTTTCCTACACTTCTGTGCTTCCCAAACCGCCTTCCAGCTCTGTATTGGGAAAGAAGAGAGTGATGTGCGTGGCCTGTTGGAGCTGCATCTGCGATGGGTACCCTGGTGATGGGTGTGTGGGGTCCTTGTGAGTCAGTTGCAGATGATTGGGTCATCCTGGTGACATGGCTTCCTGCTGACATGGGTTGGGAATTGGAGTCCTCTTTATAATTTCTTTTTTTAAAATTTGTTTTTGGGCCACATCTGGCAGTGCTCAGGGCTTATTCCTAGCTCTGTGCTCAAGGATCACTCCTGGGGGAGCTCAAGGTACCATATGGGGTCCTGGAGATTGACCCTGGGTCAGCCACATGCAGCCCCTTACGCACTGTCCCATCTGTTTAGCCTGAGAAATGAGGGTCCTTAAAGCCAAAGCAATGCCCTGCCTGTGAGCCATGAGGAGGCCTCTGGGAAGCTTTCAGTCACAGTTGCCTGTTATGGATATGGACACATCCTGGCTGCAGTGCCCAATGGGCCCCAGCACGTCCCTGTGCCCCATAGTCTGCAGATACTATCTCTACACTTGGGTAGGTCGAGCTGTAGAACTTCCTGTGGGACACCAAGTGGGAGACGGCAGAGAAAGCTGGGAGAAGAAAACACGATTCATTTTAGAGTATCTTGTCCTCCCTGAAAGGAAACAAATGTGAGGATGTGATAAGCAGAATAATGGCTTCCCAAGGATGTCCAGGCCCTAATTCTTAGAAACCAGGAGCATGTCCTGTCCAATGGCACGAGAAAATTAAAGTTGTGAATCATCTGACTCTAAGATAATGAAATCACCCTAAGGGATACATAGGGGCCCTGTGGAATCACAAGAATTCTTATTAGTCAGCGAGGCTGTGGAGTCAGTCAGAGAAACAATGTAAGGAAGAGGCACTGGCTATCTGGGATGATGGAGACTGAACCCAGCAGCCAAAGCATGTGGGCTACTGGGACAGTCATGGCGCTAAGCCTCTCTCTGCAGCATCCAGAAAGAAGTGCTTTGCTTTTAGGCCCGAGACCCATGCCCTACTTCCAACCTACAGAATAGGAAGAAAATAAATATGCGTTGCTTGAAGTCAGCAATGTGGTAATGGGTTGCAGCACCCAGAGGAAACTTACACTAGAGGTGCTAGGCAGGTCCAGCAGGAGTGAAAAGAGGGAAGTCTTGAAATTATTGTTGCTATGGATCCTCGAAGAGAGAGACAAGGCTGGTGCTTGACTTGCTTGGGTTAAATGTTGCATCCTTGCAAGGCCTCAGGCCTGGAAGCTAGGATGGGGAGGGAGTTGAGCCAGAGGAGGTTCCGTAGGCAGAAAAGCGCAGTTCTACAACCTGTCCCCATGCGAGCCACCCACCAGGGCCCAGGCTGGCTCTCTTTCCCTTCCAGGGCTCCCCAGTTCCTGGAGCAGAGCTACTGGAACATTCCCTTCACATTCTGTTCCAAGACCTCACACTGTCTGCCCTGCACCGAGAATTGTTTATCTCAGTTCAGATCCTAGCTCACAGCTTGTTTCCAGGGAATCATCTGCGTCTGCTGTCCTGTTGGCTGGAAGGCAACAGGGAGTTTCCTTCCATCAGGAGAAGCCAGGGACTCAGGGGAGACACCAGTACTGAGTAGGGGGAAGGTGTGGAAAGGGAACTGGGTGCTCCTGGCCCCCTCTGGAGAAGGGCAGAGGGTCTGGGGGACCATGTTGGAATTTCTCCTCCACCCTTTCCCCAGGTTTTTCTGTTCTCCCTTGAGTATTGGTCTGGGGGGCATCTTGAGCAGAGACCAAGGTTTGGGCCATTTTCAAAAGAAGGGAAGAGGTTGTTGTATTAGTCTGCTAGAGCTGTCATAACAAAAAAACACCGGGAAGCAGAGGCAATAGGAATTTATCTGAGCACAGTTTGGGAGCCTGGGAGTCCATGAGCCTGGTGCCAGCTGCTCGGCTTCCTCTTGAGTCCTCTCTAGCTTCAAGGCAGCCGCCTCCGCATCTCCTCCCTGTCTCTCCCCAAGGACTGTCTTGGTAGACCCACAGCCCTGGGGTCTCTTCCACTTCTTATAAAGACACCAGCTCAGATTAAGTCTTATTTCCAAAGGTCTTATTGTTATTTAACTACTCTCTCTTTTACTTTACTTAACTTTTGCTTTTTACTTTACTTTTACTTTACTTAACTACTCTCTCTCTCCCCCTCTCTCTATATATAGTGTATATATAGTGTATATATAGTATATATACATATATAGTAGATATACATTTATATATGTATGTATGTATGTGTATATATGTATATATACACATGTACATATGTATGTATATGTATGTATGTATATATATGATATATGATCTCTCATATACATATCTTTTATATATATATATACGAGAGACATATACACACATATTATATATTATTTGGGGCCCAAACCCAAACCTTTAATAAATATATACATTTATATTTGTATGTATATATACATACATACATATGCATAATGGATTAAGTCTTATTTCCAAAGGTCTTATTTTTACTTAACTACTCTCTCTTTTACTTTAGTTGTTTTGTTTTTTTTTTTGCTTTTTTGGGTCACACCCGGCGATGCTCAGGGGTTTCTCCTGGCTCTGCACTCAGGAATTACTCCTGGCGGTGCTCGGGGGACCATATGGGACGCCGGGGACCGAACCCGGGCCGGCACAGGCCGGCCGCATGCAAGGCAAACGCCCTACCCGCTGGGCTATCGCTCCGGCCCCTCTTTTACTTTAGTTAACTTTTTGCTTTTTACTTTACTTAACTACCCTCTCTCTCCCCCTCTCTCTATATATAGTGTATATATAGTATATATGCATATATAGTATATATACATTTATGTATGTATATGTATGTGTGTATATATACACATGTATATATGTGTATATATGTATGTATATATGATATATGATCTCATATATACATCTATCTATCTATCTATCTATCTATCTATCTATCTATCTATCTATCTATCTATCTATCTATCTATATGAGAGATCTATACACACATATTATTGGTTTGTCTGTTTTGGGGCCCAAACCTGACAGTTCTCAGTTCTTAATGACTATTCCCTATTCCTGGTTCTGTGTTCAAATGTGACGCCTGACAGTATTCAGGGATATGTGACATCAGGGATCGGCTGATGTCAGCTGATCATCAGCTGATCAGCTGGTGTCAGCTGAACCTGGATCAGCTGATTGCAAGACAAGCACCTTAACCCCCTATACTATCTCTCTGGACCCTTAACCCTCTCTCTCTCTCTCTCTCTCTCTCTCTCTCTCTCTCTCTCTCTCTCTCTCTTTGCTTTGGGTCACACCTGGCAATGCTCAGGGGTTTCTCCTGGCTGTGCACTCAGGAATTACTCCTGGCAGTGCTTGGGGGACCATATGGAATGCCGGGGATCGAACCCAGGCAGGCAGAGGCCGGCCGCATGCAAGGCAAACGCCCTACCCTCTGGGCTATCGCTTCAGCCCTTTTTATTTATTTATTTTTTGCTTTTTGGGTCACACTTGGCGATGCTCAGGGATTACTCCTGGCTCTTAGCTCAAGAATTACTCTTGGCAGTGCTCAGGGGACCACATGGGATCCTTAGACGGGTCAGCTGCGTGCAAGGGGCAAACACCTTGTGCCCTACCGCTGTACTATCACTCCGGCCCCTTAATCATTTCTTTTAAAGCCCTGTCTCAAAATGCAGTTCTGAACTATTCTGAGTACATTCTAGCAATTAGGAGATTGTTAGGGTTCCTGCGTAAGAATGGGGGAAGGGGGCTTGGGCCCACCTTATCTCCCATAACACAGCTAGGTCACCAAGAAAGAACTCTTTAATTAACTAATTACTTAATTTATTATTATATTTGGTTTTAGGGTCAGACCCAATGATGCTCAGGGCTTGCTCCTGGCTCTGCCTTAGGAATTACTCCTGGTGGTGCTTAGGGGACCATATAGAATACCAGGGATCAAACCCAGCTTGGGTGTTTGTAAAGCATGCACTGTACTTGCTATACTATACAGTGCTGAGAAGTCAAGTCTGGTTCCTCTGTTTTCTTTACCTGTGTGAATTTGGGGGAATCTGCTTAACTTCTCTGGGCCTTGGTTTCTATTGACATATAATGGATTGAAAAATATCAGCATCGAAGAATTTTTATGAGGATTAAAGTGAGGCTGTGACTGATTGGCACGGTACGAGGCACATAGGCAGTGCCCAAATATTGGAAACTTAATGATTATTCTTGAATAGTTAGATGTGTTCTTTAGGCCCAAGCCTTCAAGTAAAGGGGACTCAGGCAGCAGAAACCCCCCCTCCCGCCCACCGACCCTGTGTAGATAGAGAGCCATGACTGATCTGGGCACAAGCTCCAACCTGCTACCTTTCACAGCCACAGTTGTTTGAATCAGTTACTGTAAGCATGTGTGAGTTTGCAGCAGAAATGGCTGTGAGGTGCAGAAAGGGATGGTGTTAACCTCATACTGCACATGAGGATACAAAGGCCCCAAGTCATGTGGATGCTGAGCAGCGACAAGCTCCAATCGGGGGACTTCCAAGGCAGCGGGTCATTCATATGACTAGATCTCACAAGGGAGAGTGAGGACCCAGGATGAAAAGGAAGGGCAGAAGTCAAGGGGAAAGCGTGAGCCTTCTGAGCAGATGGTGCATAAATTGGGATTCTGGGCAGAGAACGTTTCCAGGTTGATTCTCCAAATTCACACAGGTAGAAAACAGAGGAACGAGACGTGACTTCTCAGGACTGCATCCGCCTCAGGTGTTACAGTGACTTGAGGGACCAGGCTGACAAGTTGACCAGACAGGATCCTTAGGCGTGACAGATGGAGTGGACAGCTCCACGGGGGTGGGGGTGGGGGCTGAGGATGGCTCTGTTGCTCTGTTGGTCGGCCCCCTCCCATTTCCTTTTTGGTTTGCTTCAAGCCTGGGGCTCACCCAGAAAGCCCACGCCCAGAGTGTTTCTCTCTCTCTCTCCTCTCTCTCTCTCTCTCTCTCTCTCTCTCTCGCTCTCTCTCTCTCTGTTTCTGTCTCTCTGTCTCTGTCTTTGTCTCTCTCTTTCTCTCTCTGTGTTTCTGTCTCTCTCTGTCTCTGTCTCTCTGTCTCTCTGTCTCTGTCTGTCTGTCTGTCTGTCTGTCTGTCTCTCTCTCTCTCTCTCTCTCTCTCTCTCTCTCTCTCTCTCTCTCCTTTCTCAGTGCCTTTGCCAAGCCCCCTTACAAAGGTCGAATCTTTGCTTTTCGGATGTTGACGGCATCGGGCATGTGTAAACTAGGTCTTGGCACTTGTCTTTGGAAACCAGAGGAGGGATGGCCAGGTATCTGGAGGCCTCATCAGATTGGGAGTGGGGGTGGAGGGGCAGTTCTCACAGCAGCTGGGGAGGCTGCACCCCTAGCCAGAGAGAGAGGCTGAGGACAGCAGGCAGTGCTCATCAGGAGGCTGACCAGGGCCGCTGGGAAGGCTGGCTCTGAGTGGCGCTACCCTGCTGGGGGCGGCTGGTTTCAGCCACAGTTGCTTGCAGTCCTGTTAAGACAAATGATTGTGATTCGGAGGGCAAAGTGGAGAGGAGCTGAAGTGAGCTCCCACCCACCACCCACACGGGGAAACAGGAGAGAAACAGAAACAGATGCTTGGGGCTGGCACTGGCGTTAATGGGCAGACTGCTGTCACGCTCGACTGGTTGGGCTAGTCAGCCAGAGGGAAATAAATACAATAAAGGGCCTCTCTGCACACTAGCTTGTGGAGCAGCCTTGGAGGCCCCGGGTTCCCCTCCATCATTGGGGAGCTGGCTTTTTGGGGAGGGTGGTGAAGGCCTGGGAACAGCTGGCAGATGCTGGGGGCTGGGACAGAGGCTGAACTGGAACTTTCCTCTGGCTCAGCAGGGGCACACGGACAAATGGCCCAGGACAGCGGCACTGTCCGCTGGCTCGCGCTCCTTCCTCCCCAGGACTCTGCGGTCAGCCTGCTCCTTTCATCTCCTATGCCCCATGCTTGGGTTCTGGCCTCCAGCCCCAGATTGCCCAGGAGAAGCTCCCAGCCCATGGGGATCTGCCCTCCTGTCCTTCACTCATGCCAGTGGGGCTGAAAGAGTCAGGTCGCTGAGATGACGGTAACATATTGAGTGAAAAGAGCCAGAAGCAAAAATGTATGTCTGGAGTTCCAGAACAGGCAAAACTGACATGATTAAGTAGTCAGAAGAGCAGTGACCTCTGGAGTGTGGTGTTGTCGGGGCAAGGGAAACATTGGGACATGGGAGCATTCTACAGCCCGATGTGGTGGGTGGGTGTCAGTGTGGCTGCACCTGTACAAATCAATCAAGTTTCCTGCTTGGTTCTGGGCTCTTTCTGGTAGACTAGCAGTGACTCAGAGCTGTGGGGAAGGATTTTGGGCACTTGGGTGCTAGTGGAAGGACAGTGATGTGTGCACCCAAAGTACTCATACTATTGTAACCATTTTTACATTAATCATTGATACGTATTATAACACTATTGTAACCATGTTATCGTAATAACAATAAAATATTTTTGAAAATCTGTGTACTTTGTTTTTTAATTTTTTTTTTCTTTTTAGGTGATACCTGGCAGTGCTCAGGGGTTACTCCTCACTCTGCTGTCAGAATTTACTTCTGGTGGTGCTTGGGGACCATATGGGATGCCAGGGAATCGAACCCGGGTAGGCCATGTTCAAGGCAAATGCCCTACCCACTGTGCTATCGCTTTGGTCCAAAAAATCAGTGTACTTTAATGTACCTAGTTTAACTAAATAAAAAACAAACGCATCAAGCAAAGACTAAGCCATAAATCATAGGAAGACTTGCTTCCACCAGCATCTCGAATCACTGGATGTTCCTTTATGATTAGCACGTAGAAGACTGTGTTCCCCTCACTGTGAGGTAGGTGTGTCCTAGTGACAGTATCCTATTGGCAAGCTGATTAGTGCCATGCTTCCTGAGAGTTCTGTGGAGCCTGTAGGGGGTTCCTACTTTTCAAAGAAACCTGTTTGTAGTGACGGCTATATAAGCTGGGCCAAGAGGGAGGAATCAGGGGGACAAGCTCCAATCCGGTTCTACAGAGGGCTGCTACCTGCCCTATTCTGCCTACCTGTGTGTGTGTGTGTGTGGGGAGGGGGAGAAGAAATGGCGGTGCCAGAGCAGGAGTTCAGAGTTTCTGTGGTGAGGTGAGTGATTGTAGGTCCTTAGATATGAGAACAACTACTTACTGGGTTTGTTTTTTTTTTGATCTACTGATCATTCAAAGATTCCTCCTGTCACCACGTTTTTCTTTCTGAAGCTACTGAACAGGTCTAGCCGTAGTGATGACGGGGGGCCGAATAATTCCCTCTACACCTTGTTCAGCCTCTGGTAAGACACAAACAGGCAGGAAGCTATGGGAAGGAGGGTGGTCACTAAAAAGTCAAGGGAGTCCTGAGCCGTTTGTCCCTGGGAAGTAATTTGTCCTGAGTAACAGGGAGCCTTGGCTTTCGCAGAGAGGCTGTTATTAGATACTGTTTCTTAATAACTCAGGTGGGCAGGTTGAGTTTCAGGTCAGTTCTTGCCAACTATTTGCTTGGATGATACTGTGGGATATAAGAAGATACTAACTTTTTCAGCAAAGCTAGACTCTACCTAATCCTGCCTCAGAAAAGTCCACACAGGAAACAAACAAATCAGACAAATTTTTCCCATTTTCTGCTAGTCTCTGAAAGCTACTGGTGTTTGATAAGCAGAAACTAGCTGCCCTCCTGCTGTTTCATGCCACTGCCAAGTATTTCCCCCAAGATTGTTGCATCTCCACTATGTTGAAGATGTGCTTCCACATATTTGGCTCAACAAGGTAGGCACTCTACCGTCCTAATGTCCAGGACGGTTGGCCTTTCCTGAGTGCTCTGTAGACACTGGGGCAAGAGTAGATCTGTGTGTGTGTGTGTGTGTGTGTGTGTGTGTGTGTGTGTGTGTCTGTGTGCGTCTGTGTAAGTCTGCACATACATATAGAGACACATTAGGAGGTTGTTGTGGGGATGAAGAGTGTGACCCTCTCAACCACTTGCAAGTGTGGCCTGGAATTATTTTCCTTGCTTGTGGATTATATGCCTTGCAAAACCTGAGTTCTAGGAAAATAAAAATCGCCCTTGTTTTTATTTGTGTTTTTTTGGGCCCATACCCAGTGTTGCTCAAGGCTTACTCCTGGCTCTATTCTCAGGGATCAACTCCTGGACGGACTCAAGGGACCATATGGCTGGAATTGAACCCAGTCAACCATGTTCACAGCAAGCACTCTACCCGCTGTGCTATTGCTCTGGCCCAGAACTCTCCCTCTTTTGAGCTGCACTATGCCTCTTCTCTCCTGGGTTTATTTGCTTTCATTCCTAAAGAATCAATCCTTAAGGCACAATCGCTTTTTTTTTAAAAAATATTTTATTATACCTCCGTGAGATATACAGTTACAAAGATGTTCATAAGATGTTCATATTTGGGTTTTGGTCATACATGCACAATCACTTCTTCATCAGCATTTCTTCTGTCATTCATTGAGCACAACTTTCTGCTGGAGGTAAGAGACCCTCTTGTCATCTTTACAAGTCTCTGGATAACTGAAAGAGCTCCTGAACTCTGGGAAATAAAAATTGGAAGTTAAAGGGAGCCACGGCTATGGCTGGACACTCCTGCCTCCCACAGTTGGTGGTGTATTAATAACTGGGATAATTGCACCCATAATGATCCCAGCAACAGTAATTTCTCTGGTGCACCCAAGGCAAAACCTGTGAGTCCATTGACTGAACTCTGTACAATTAGGGCCTTGCTGTCAGCCACTGCCCCACCCAGACACAGGCCTGCCTAGGTCCAAACGGCCCCTAAACTCTACTGCCATTTTCTCTTTTCCCTTTGATCCACTTCACTGGAGCAGCCTCTAAGGGTTGTATGTCCATAGAGAAGTAGGGGGAAGGGAAATAGACTATCCCTCCTCCCATTCCTCTGTTCATAGTTTTACTTTAGCAGAACTTTACAATGTCCTGGTGTTTCAGAATGGAGGAGGCAAACACTCTGCCTGTCATCTTGACATCAGGGAACCTTCCCCATACTTCCCTGTGGAACATGGCTCCCCTGAAGCCCAATAGAAGAGAGGAAGACAAAGGCCAGGGCATGTAGCAGTGCCTCTCCCCCATCTTCCCAGAAGTTACCATGGCTAGAAACTGGAATCCCTAGGTTTTTTTCTTTGTAAAACACGACTTTTACTAAATACCGCGCCATGGCCACTGTTAAGACAATGGACCTGTCCAAGCATCTTGTCTAGGAATCAAGGGAAGAAAGACATGGTGGGGCCCAAGAGCAGATGAATTGCTCCCAAGAATAGGAAACAAATGAGCTGACGCATACAAATGGACGGAAAAACAAAAGGAAGAGATTCGGGGAACAATGGTGACTATTGAAGGGCAGGGCCCCGCGGACAGAGGCCCAGGTCGTGGGACCAGCTAAGGAGTAGCGGCTAGGGGAGCTCAGCTGTCAGCTCACAGGCTGCCGTGTCTCCTTCTGCCCTGTGAGCCATGAAAGCACTGTGTCCGGCCACGCTCTGCCCCTCGCTGGCTCTAAAAGAGAGGGTGATGGTGGGGCTCCCTGCCTTGATCGCCTCCGGGTTCACAATGGGGACATTCTGTGTGTGTGAGTGGGGCATGGATTGCCCAGAAGCACCCTAGGCCTGGGAGGGATGGGAAGTTGTTTCTCTGCTTCAATAGAGGACCCCTTGCCTTGGGGGCACATCCTTTACATTCAGAGTTGGGCACCCTTTTGTGATGGGAGGAGTCTGTTGTACCTGGAAGCCTCCAAGACTGGTTGTGAAGGTGGGGGGAACCCAGACGAGCCAAGGTGTGAGGGGCTTTGCTGCTCAAGGACAGAGCTCCCAGAAAACCAGCCCAGGGCCTTCCTCCTATTCAGCTGGAGCCCCTTGACTCCTCAGAGCACATCTCTGTTCACTCACACCTGGGGGCTAGGCGAGACATTGGGGAGGAAATCAAGGCCTGTCACCAAGGGCCAGAATGAGGGACTACTACATGGGAATCAGGGACTAATCAGAGACTAATTCATTGCTCTGGAGCAGATGGAGCCCTGCGAGGAGGCCCGGTGGCACTGGTGGTCCTTCAAGGAATCTGGCTTAGAGCCCTATGGAATCCTTAGATGATGAAGGATGGTGTTGAGGCCTGACTCAAGCAGGGCCTGAGATGAATGTGAAGAAAAATGAGTTGCTCTTGTTTGGATGCAGACAGAACGACAAAAGCCTCTCTAGAACGGAATGAGCACCCCTTCAGAGAGAAGAGCAGACCTGGCCAGAGGGAGGCTGGAGTCACCAGTCAGGGCAGAGATCCAGTGGCTGAAGCTCCTCTCTCCTTTTCCTACCCCCAAGCAGCAAGCAAGCAGCAGGAAGCCTCATTATGCAAACCCCTACCCCCATTTTCATTCATCCAGGAATCCTGAAGCTCGGAGAGGTGCTGATCCCAAGGTAAGGGACCTTGTTCTAGATTCATGCCCAGGCCTGTCTGACACCACCTCACAAGTGCACTCCATGTCATTTAAAAAATATGACACCAGGCAAGGCTCTAGGTGACCTGAGGGAAGGAATCCTGAACACCAGTGTCAAATGGCAACCTGGGGACCCCTGGCGACGTGCCCTCACTTCCCATTAACCATAGAGCACCCACCCTCCCTGTTCCTTCCACACCCTCAGGACTCCCCACCCCATGCTTCCTTTTCTTCCCCTAATATGTTTTTCTCAGGCCTCAAAGCTACTCTCAGAGAAAACAGCTTTCGGTCATAACCAAATGAGTTAAGTTTGGTTTAGCAAGTCATTACACAGCTAATCCCCAGGTGCCTGAGCTCCTGGATCTTACACACACACACACACACACACACACACACACACACACACACACACACACACACACACACACACACACACACACACACACACACACACACACACACACACACACACACACACACACACACACACACACACACACACACACACACACACACACACACACACACACACACACACACACACACACACACACACACACACACACACACACACACACACACACACACACACACACACACACACACCAGAATGGTTTCATTGTTAGAAAAAAAATCACAAAACAGCAGTTTTAGGAGTAAATATTGCTAATTCCTACTTTCTTGGAGAGAAAATCTAGAGACGGAAAATAGAAGCTGCAATTGAGAAAAATATCAGGAAAAAAATAACATAGGAGCACAGGACAAACCAGTTAGGCACAAAGCAAAGGGTTAGCGCCAAGAATAGGAGAAAATGCTTGGGGTGCTATGTGGAAAGGGAGGCAGCTCGAGGGATTGAAACCAATGCAGAAAGATGGTGCAGGTTCCATCCCCAGTAAGTAGCCTCTGTGGTTGAAATCGCTGAGACTACGCCATCCTGAAAACAACCCTTTGATCTCACTCTGAGGAAGCTACCCGTGTCATATTTGATATGCCAAATACCAATAACAATTATAGACCTCATTCCCATGACCTGATGGAATGGTTTGAGGCTCTTCATGTTCCTGGAGCAAGCAGGTGCCCTTGGGCTCTACTTGCATGAGACAGGTCATATGGAGATGTTACTGGTGCCCGCTCGAGCAAATCGATGATGAATGGGAAGACAGTGATACAGTGATACAGTGAGGAAGGAGGGTGGGGATGGATGGAATGTCTCAGCCATGAGTCCTGAGCCAGGAAACCTGAGCAAAAAGCATTTCTAAGGCAAGAGCAGTTGGGACATCCTGCTGTCACAGTTGGGGGCTAGACATGATGTTAGCAGAAGTGTTGGCTCCACAAGCCCAGCTATGCTGAGATGATCCTCTCAAACATCCCATCCTTTCCTGTATCTTCCCATCTTGCAGGCCTTAAGCCTACAACAGTGTTCCCCAGCCCTCTAGTTATTAAATATAACAATGGTAGGTTACTGGAGGTTCCTCTTTTTTCTTTTAACCATGTTTATTGAGGTGCCGAGATTTACAATACTATAATCATGCTTCTCATGCTGACGTCATTCCAGTACCACACCCACCACCAGAGCACCCACATCCCTCCACCTGATTCCCGAAGATCCCTCCCATCCCCACACCTTCCCATGTAATCTGTTTTATAGACAATGTCTTCAGTTCTGATGACTTTGACCATATATTTTCCCTTACTATGTTTCTTTTTATCCCACACATGAGAAAACTAGCTCTCTCTCTCTCTCTCTCTCTCTCTCTCTCACTCTCCCCCTCTCTCTAATTATGGAGGTGGTAATAACTCCACACATTATAAATGAATAGACCTAATCCCTGGAATCCTATAAAATTGTAAATCCATAATAAGCTAGTATGAAACAGTTTTTCAAATATATCTTTTTTAGAGGCCTGTACATTTTTAAAAAGAATATTATGAATAAATTTGTGCTAATACATTTTAAAATTACACAAAATAGGTAAGTCTTACAATAAAATTTTATTTACTGTTTATGTTCTGTTATTTATTCAGTTTTTTTTTTATTGAATTACCATGAGACACACAGTTACATTATTGGTGCTCCCTACTAAACTAAGTATCCCAGCTTCCCCATACCCCAGCTTCTGTGCCTTTCTGCAGTTTTTCTACTGAATAGGGTCTTATGCTCAGGTCCTCAGCTTTCAAACCTGAGTGTCTGTGGGCAAACCTGAGTGGGCTGTAACCTAGTGCTGAGGGAGGGGTGTCTGCACGTGTCCCCAGGTGCAGGAAGACAGGCTGTCTCACAGGTGGGACTTTTCTAACCCTACGGTCAGGTAAACAGTAAAATGCTTTGAAGTATGCAAATGCCTCAACATCACCTCACTAAACATCCTGGACCTGTGGGTGGGGCTGTGTGAGAAAGAACACTTTGTGAAGGCGAAAGGGCCAAGCAGATGGGGAGACAGCCAGCTCACAGAGCTTGGGGGTGGGTCGATGGGGAGCACAGCAGGACATTGCAACTCCACTGCACTGCAGACACTTCAGGGGTTGTCCTATGCTAGGGAATGGGTGTCCGAAGAAAATTGAGTTTCTCTTAGCAGGAAGAAGGGGTAGGGCACCAGTAATCAGGCACCACAGAAGCCCACCGCATGCTCATTCAGAGCTTCGCCAAGGGACCTGTGGGTGACATCTGTTGGCCACATCGCCGGCTGGAATTACCTTGCATCCACCTTCTTGCCCAAGGGAGGTTTCCCAGAATGGGCCAGCTGGTCCTGAGGGCCTGCGCCTTGTAAGGTGTAATGTACTGCCTGGCTCTTGCCAAGAGTGGCGTGGCACCCACATGCCCCAGCAGCGGGTGGGAAAGCCAGTCTCCCCACATCCTCACCAGCTCCCAGCGTATTTTCCACTGTAGTCTGCCACCACCCTGTGGGGAAGCGTTTGCTGGTTGCCAAACACACATGCTTGTAGTGGCCTGCGGAGTTGGTGTTCGTTAATTGTCTTTAGATTCTTGACTCCTAAACCACAGCTGAAGCTGATCTGGGGGTGCTGGGGGGGAGGGTGACAGGTTGGAGGCACACTCTAAGGCTTGAGTTCTGACTCCCATCTTTCAGAGTAGGTGCTAAACCCTTATTAGGACCATCCCCTTTTTTTTTTTGAGCCACATACTAGAACATACTCATTGGGGCCTGTTTTTTTCTTTTGTATTCTTTTCTCTTTGCAGCGGGGGTGGTGGGGTGGTGAGGTGAGGGGTTGAGCTTCTTCCCAGTGGTACTCAGGAGGTCCAGGGATCCTCCTAGTGATTCTCTGCTATTTGAGGCCAGGGGTTCAGTGAGATGGCCTGAGAATACAGTGCTGCTTGGCCCTGCAGAGCTGCGCTCACCTGGCCACCCCGATTATGTATGGGGTACTATGAGTGCTGGGAATTGAACTGCTCGCTGCATTGCAAAACCTGCACCCTAATCCCTCTACTGTCTCTACTTTATTTTCTTTTGTCGTGACCATATTTTGGGGTGCTCAGGAACCATGTGGACCACACCCAGTCACCAGAGGCCTCACACAGCTGTGTGTGGGCTCTATCACCTGAACTAGCTCCCGTCCTTCTCTGGTATGTCTTAAAATACTCCACTTCTTTCAATACTATGCCTGAGTTTTTCTATTGTTGCTTTTGGGACACATCTGCTTGTGCTCAGCACTTACTCCTGGCATGGTGCTCAGGGATCACTCCCAGTGGTATTCAGAGGACCATCTATGGTGCTGGGAAATGAACCTGGGTCAACCATATGTATGCAAGGCAAATATCTTAATCCAATATACTATCTCTCTAGCTGTACTACCCACAATTATTTTTTTCTTTTGTTTTGGAGCCACATTTGGTGATGCTCAGGGGTTACTCCTGGCTCTGCACTCAGGAATCACATCTGGTGATGCTCAGGCAACCACATGTGATGCTGGGATGCTTACTTGCAAGGCAAGCACCTTACCTGCTGTACTATCTCCCCAGTCTCTTAGCCACATTGCTTGAGTCTATCCTTGAAAGGTTTTTGTTAGTTTTTTCCTATTTTTTATTTCACCTTTGATCAATTCAGAGTGCTTTGCTGGGAACTGAATGTACAGTGGTCATCTCTCTATGGGAGCTCATCTGTTGGTTTATTAGTGATTACATCCATGTTGGGGCGGATGAGTCGGAGAAAGAAGACAGGGAGTTAAGCCAGTATCCACCTTGCCCTTTCAGAGCTGAGAGGCAGGTGGTGGTGGAGCTTCTTCCTTAGCTGATGATACAAGGTGCCACAACACTTTGTCGTTGCTATTCCACATGGCAAGTAAGAACAGAGGACAGGGATAGTTGGTGAAACTGAGGATTCCAAATTTGAATGAATTAGTGGGTTTGGTTTGGTTTGGGGGGTCACACCCGGTGATGCTCAGGGCTTACTCCTGGCTCTGTGCTCAGGGATTATTACTAGTCTCCTTGGGGACCGAATGGGATGCCAAGGATTGAACCTGGGTCAGCTGAGTGCAAGGCAAGTGTCCTACTCACTGTACTATTGCTCCAGCACCCAGAAGGTGGTTTTGATAAAGAATATTCCTTACTTTGGTTCTACAGTGCTAACTGGGGAGAGGAAATCAGCCCAGGAGAGAAGGCATAATAGTCTCAGAGGTGTGTGTGTGTGTGTGTGTGTGTGTGTGTGTGTGTGTGTGTGTGTGTGTGTGTGTGTGTGTTGAGAGTATATACTCAAGAGACCTATAAATTAGACTGTGCAAGTGATAAAGGGGCAAAAAAATGAAGGAACTCATTAAAGACAAAGAACTGGATCAAGAGGGTTGAGGAAGTGGGGGTAATGTCAGGTGCAGAGGCTGGGTTGAAGGGAAACAGTACCATGCTTGCATCTTGCGGGAGGCAGAACCGTGTAATGTGGCCCAGCTGTGGCCGCCATACTTTGGAACAAAGGTCACCGGGGTGGAAGAGGCCACAGAGCAGGGCAGTCAGGTCGAGTTCACTGAGGAAGACAACAGAGGAAAAGGGGAAAATGGGGCCAGAAAGATGCAAGGATTTAGAGAAGGTGACATGACCAGAAAATGAAGACTTGACTGGCTGGATCAAAGGCCATGCAATGCTACACTTTCCTTTCCCTGGGCGGTGAAGTCTCTGGAGGAGAGGCGAGGAAGCAGCACAAGCTTGGGTTAAACTGACAGAAGATTCAGAAAATGGCCAATGCAGTGGAGTTTTCTACTGTGGGAAGGTAGAGAGGCAAGAGAGCCCCTTGGCAATGAGTGGGAGTGGGAACTGAGGCACGCCTGGGCCTGAAGGAGGGTGCCTGTGGGGAGGGTGAGGTTCACAGGTGGAGGGACCGAGACTGACAAGGAAGCCATCATCTGAGAGTCTATCCTCAGAAAGTCAGGGCAAGCAGGAAGAGTGACCAGGAGGAGGAAATGAAGCTACTTGAATATACTTTCCTCAAAGGGGAGTGGACTTGTTCTCTGGTGGTCTGAGCATGACCCAACTGATCTGGGCCTGGGAACCCCAACCCCCTGCTGGTTCCTGGCGGCCAAAGAACCCATATGTGTGGGGGGGTGGGGGAGAGGGGACATGAGGCTGAGACCTACCTATGGCAGGACACTGGGTTTCTGCTAATACTGAAGTGAGCTGAATGGCTAATTCATTCGTGACACCTCTGGGGACCATGAGCTCATCGTATCATTAAAGGAAGAAGAATAAACAGGAATAGGGGAGCTGCTTGGGAGTTGAGCAAACCTCTGGCACTTGCCACTGTCTACACATCCTGGGAGAGACGAAGGGTCCAGGAAGGCCCACAATTCTTGGCTGCCACTCTTCAGGTTTCCATCTCGGAGCCAGCCCTGGGCAAGCAGAAGCTTGGGTTCATACTGAGAGATACTCATGACTAACTTCCGTCTTTGTGTTCAGGGATCACTCCTGGTGGTACTTGGGGGACAGTATGGGGTGCTGGGGATTGAGCCTGTATTAATTGCAAGCCAGGCAAGTGCCTTACCACTGTACTATCTCTCTAGCCCCTTCTAAAAAGGTTTTAATATACAGTGAAGCCCTTTAAAAATGTGCTGTAGGACTGGAGCGGCAGTGCAGTAGGTAGGGTGCTTGCCTTGAATGCAGCCAGTCCAGGTTCGATCCCCAGCACACCACATGGTTCCCTGAGCGCCGCCAGGAGTAATTCCTGAGTGTAGAGCCAGGAGTAATTCCTGAGCATTGCCGGATGTGACCCAAAAAGGAAAAAAAAATAAAGGTAAAAACATGCTATAGTCTTCAAGGAGAAAATTTGGTGATTGAATCCTGTTCTCTGTAGCAAGTTTACCATTGACATTAAAAAAAATAGGGACAATATCCAACAGTACACAGAGAACTGAAGGCCACACCAGTGGTGTTGGGGAACTATAGGGCTATGTCTGACAGTGCAGAGGTGGGGGACAATCTCTGCTGGGGACTGAACTTAGGGCTCTCCACATGCTCTACCACTTTAGGTAGCTCCCTGCCATACCTCTGATATTATATTACTCCTACAATGTCCTCATTTTGCAAAGTTGTGTGGTTTGGACTCTGTGTTATATTAGAATACTATTTTACTATATACTTTCCATTAGTTTATTTTAGAAATATTTTTGTTTGTTTTTCGGGCCACGCCTGGCTGTGCCCAGGGATCACGTCTGACTGTGCTCAGGGATCATTCCTGGTGGGTTAAACCTGGATCAACACCTTACCGATGTCTCTGGCCCTCATTTATTCATTACAATCTCCTCCATTGGAATATAGCCACCATGACTTGTCTGTTCGATATACAGAGGGAAGCCTGCATCTGGAAAATTCTCTGACTCTGTAGACTCTTAGTTTATTGGAAGGAAGGGAGGGAAGGAGGGAGGGAGGGTAGGGAGACTCAGCTATCTTCTCTTCCAGGGTTGACCTTTTTCTTAATCATCATCTACCTGCCTCATCTATTGCAGGTAGTAAATGTGGGTTAGTAAATCACTAGGGATTTGGTATAGAAAGGGGAGGGGAGGTTCTAGCCCTAAGAGCAATCCCTCTGAGATATAAGTGAAGCCATGCTGAGCATTAGTCAGTTCAGGACAATAGCTACTTTGAAAAATGAACCTGAGGAATAAAAACAGACCTGTGGACCTATGGAATAGAATTGAGTATCCTGACACCTAACCTCAAACACATGATCATTTAATCTTTGCTAAAGGTGCAAAGAGTCCAAAATGGAGTAAGCAAAGCCTCTTCAACAAGTGGTGTTGGGAAAACTGGGCAGCGACATGTAAAAAAATGAATTTGGACCTGTGTCTAACACCATGCACAAAAATCAGATCAAAATGGATTAGAGATCTGAATATCAGACTTGAATCCATAAAATACATTGAAGAAAATATAGGAAAAACCCTCCACGACATTGAAGCTAAAGGCATCTTCAAAGGTGAAACATCACTAACAAAGCAACTAGAAGAAAAGATAAACATATGGGACTACATGAAACTAAAAAGCTTCTGCACCTCAAAAGAAACAGTGACTAAGATACAAAAGATAGTTCACAGAATGGGAAAAGAATATTCACCCAATGCCCATCTGATAAGGGGTTAATATCCAGGATATAGCAGGCACTGGTAGAACTTTACAAGAAGAAAACAACAACCCCATCAAAAAATGGGGAGAAGAAATGAACAGAAACTTCAGCAAGGAAGAAATTCGAATGGCCAAAAAACATATGAAAAAATGCTCATCATCACTAATCATCAGAGAGATGCAAATCAAAACAACAATGAGATATCACTTTACACCACAGAGTCTGCCACATATTCAAAAGAGCAAGAACAATAAGTGTTGGCGTGGATGTGGGGGAAAAGGGGACACTCATCCATTGTTGGTGGGAATGCCAGCTGGTACAGCCTTTCTGGAAAACAATATGGACTTTCCCTCCAAAGACTAGAAATTGAACTCCCATTTGACCCAGCCATACCACTCCTGGGAATCTACTCTGGGAAACCAAAAATATGCAGCGGAAACACCATCCCTACTTTTATGTTAATAGCAGCATTATTCACAATAGCCAGAATCTGGAAGCAACCAGAGTGCCTGAAAATCGATGACTAGATAAAGAAGCTTTGGTACATCTACACAATGGAATACTATGCAGCTGTCAGGAAAAATGAAGTTATAAAATTTGCCTATAAATGGATGGACATGGAGAAGATTATGTTGAGCGAAATTAGCCAGAAGGAGAGAGACAGATACAGAATGACTGCATTTATTTGCATAACATAAATATATATATGTACATATTATGATACCAATATCCAAGGTCAAGTGAAACATATATCAGGAGGTCTTGTCAAAGGTGGAAATTATCACAAACGTGTGGGAGTCAGAGGTTAGGTAAGACAGAAAATGGAACAGTGTGCTAACAATTGTCGAGGGTACTAATGCCAACCTAGAACTGAGCATTAAATAGAGGCAAAAAGATACACATGACAACCCTTTAATGTATGTTCTGTAATACATAGTCTGGAGGGGAAGGAAAAGAGAAAGAGAGAGAAAGGGAAAGAAATAAAGAACCTGCCATGGAGGAGGGATAGGGGAGGGGGAGGGAACCGGGGACGTTGGTGGTGGGAGATGGGCACTGGTGGCGGGATGGGTGCTGGAACACTGTATGACCAAAACCCAAATATGAACTTTTTAATTGTATATCTTTGTAATTGTAAAAAATAAAAAATTAAAAAAAAAAGAAAGAAAAATGAATCTGATACTATCAGGAAGTGTGTCTCAGAGCTAGGAGAGCCCATCTCCGTGCTGAGTTCTCACATGAAGCTGTCAGCCAGAAGCACGTGCATTGTGGCTCAGGCAAGGTTTGGGCTGGGGGGACTGAGCTTGTCTTTTGGTGGGGTTGCGGGGCAATGTCAGACAGTCTCAGGGTGAATGTGGGAATTGGGGTAAAACATGCCATTGGCAGAGAACCCAACCAGGACCTGGCAGAGCACCTATTTTTTGGTCTGTTTTGTGGTGCTGGGCCTACATACCTACGACCTCATGCATTCTAGATAAGGGCTGTAGCCCTCAGCATCATTCCTGCCTACCTGACAGAGTTTGTTGGTGGGAATTTTTTTTAAAGGCTGAGGTTTAGCAGACAAGAAAGGTTTTCTCCACATACTATGGAAGTGTCTGGGAAGAACAAAACAAAGTCAGCCCAGCCCTGAGTCAAGGCAGGGATCTGGGGCTGAGGTCATCTGGTCAGAGGGGACAGAAAATGGAAGGTGAGAATTTGAGTCCCTTTGGCATGGAATTTTAGCAAAGAAGCCCACCACTGCAGAACAAGGCCGGAACCTGGGCCTTGTCTCAAGGCAGTAACTACTCAATTTCTGATCATTGCTGCATTGAGCCACAAGTAAGTGCACACGGAACACGGAGACTAGCTCTCAGGTAGGGAAGGGACCTCAAGTCCCTGCACATAGAAGACCCCCAACAGCAGGTATTGCTCCACAGGGAGGCAGGATGTGGAGGGCAGTGGTGCTGACTCTTGGTCTACAAAAGTTCCATTTGGGTGGTTGACTGTAGCTACAGCATTGTCTATGGGCGGCCAACAGGCATACAGGAACCTCCCCCAGGGACAGGTTAGTGAAGCAAATTCTCAGACCTCCTTCTCTGAATTGGAAACACTGGGGGCAGGATCTGAAGCTACATGTCAGGAAACCATCCAGATGAATCCGGTACACTCTAGTTTGAGAACTCTACTGTGGCTAAAAGCCCTCTTGTTTTATAGGTTGTGTTAGGGGCCGGGGTGCATAAAAAGCATATCCAGCCATGCCTGCAAGAGACAAGGGTAAATGGAAAAAAACATTACCCCTGAAAAGCCAAGGCCAAGATTCTGGGTGGTAACTTGGAGAACAAACGTGCTGCTGATCTTTCTACCCTCAGATAGCTCTCAGCGGGAGGGGGCCACGAGCTTTCCCTACACCCTGATTCTCACCTTGAGGCGTCGTTTCTGATAGTCAAAGGGAGAAGCTTAGTATTAAAGGATACAAATAATTACCGTTTATTTTGTTGAGTGTGATAATAGTGTTGTGGCTATATAGGAAATGTCTTTCTTTTTCCTTTTATTTTTTGCTTTTGGGCCACACCCTGCAAGTACTAAAAAGTCTAACTCATGCTCTCTGCTTGAGAGCCGCTCCTGGTTGTTCTTGGGGGAGCCATGCTGTGTTGGGGATCAAACCCAGGCCTCCTGACTGCAAAGCAAGCACTGCAGCCTGTTATCTCTCCTTCCTCCTTATTTTCTTTTGAGGTGCAGGAGGCTGGCATGTCATGATCTCTTGGTTTTGCTTTCAGTAAACCATTTCCACCAAAGTGAAAATGTTCTGGGTCAGGGGTAGAGCAGATGTCTTTCATGGTGCCCACACTAGCCCATGGTAGAGAGTGTGCACTTGCCTGGAGAAATCCTGGCAACAGAATGTGTGTGAACACAGCAACCAAGTGTGAGCCCCTGGCACTGCACCCACAGCACTAACAGAGGGAAGTGGTACTGAGACAGGGAGAGCAAAGGTGGGAAAATCCTGGCAATTGTTGAATCAGGATAAGATGAATCTAAGGGTTGATGTTAAAAATTTTCTTAATTTAAATTTATATTTTTGCTGTTTTGGTTTATGGGCCACACCAGTAGAACTTGGAGCTTACTCCTGGCTCAGTGCTCAGGGATCACTCCTAGGGTTCGGGGGACCAACTGCAAGGTATTAAACTGGATTATCTGCTTGCAAGGCAAGTACCTCCATACTATCTCTCTCCAGCCTAATGTGTGTGTGTAGTATGTGTCTTTGTGTATGCATGTGTGTTTGTGTGTATATATTGGTGTATATATATTGGTATATATTTTGCATTTAAAAATACTAGGAAGCAAAGAACTGTTTTGTTTTGGGGCTCGTGCCCAGTGCTTACTTTTGGCTCTGTGCTCTGTGCTCAGGACTGGTGGTGCCCAGTGCACCAAAATGGTTCTGGGGGGTACTGAACCCCGGTCAGCCATGTGCTAGATAAGCACCCTACCCCACCTTACTCTCTCTCTGGGCCAGAATCAAAGAACTGTTCATGCTCAACTGAAACTAACCTCATTTGTTCAGTGGGCACTTACTAACTTTAGGTGAGTTAAAGAGGTATCTGTTGGGGTACAGTACTGCAGTGTCCCCCTGAGCCTCTGCTGCTCAGCCAACCTCCTAAGCCGGGGGGAGATATCACCTCTCTCTTGCTCCAAGTCCCTCCCTGAAGCCTCAGCCGCAGAGAGGCTGAAACCTGCCCACACCTGCGTGAACTGGCTGGAGCCTGAGTTTAGGGAAAGGGCAGTTCTGCATCATTAAATAGTATTGCCCTGAGAGGGGACTCAGGTAGAAAGAAAGGAGGGGGACTTCTATCATGCTCCCCACTCAGCTGCTGGGGCCTAGGCCTATCGCCCAGGGATGCTGGCCTGGCTTAGTCTGGCTTTCCTGAGAGCTGATTGATTTTTTTTATGTTGAGCTCATTTCACCTTTTTTTTTTTATGTTGAGCTCATTTGTTGCTATTTAATCATACAAAATGGCTTTAGTCATGTCCCTTACTAATTTCTCCTCAGGGAATTTTTTGCTGGACAACTCAAAGGCCTGGAGGGTCCTCTGGAAGCAACAATCAAGGGCTTATAATTGAGGGCTCATGCTTCATCGGGCTTCAACTCAGTTTCTCAGTGTCCAGAAGAGCCCGCTTCCTCCCACTGGGGCCTAGGAAGGCACATTTTCTTTTCTTTTCTTCTTTCTTTCACTGCAGTGCTACAAGGTTATTGTTGTTGTGATCATGAATCTTTTCCTAACATTTGACCTCACTTTTCCTTCTTTGGGGGACAAATGAGGGGTGAGTTGCTCTGAATTCTTAATTCTAATTCTCACATAGGACAGGAATGACCTTGCATTAGCCCTGTGAATGCACCCCTAAGGCTGCCTCGCTTCAGGTCTGTGTTCAGTGAAGTCAGAAGGGCAAGGACAAATATTGCACACTAACACTGTGCTATATGGAAAACATGTTTAGGGAATGGTAGGTAGCAAAAGTGGGCTCTAGATTACAGAAATGAAAAGGCCAAGGAAAGAGAGGAATGAGAGGGAGGAGCAGGAAGAGGAGGTCCAATAATAACACAGGGGCAAGGGCCAGGAGGGGGCTTGGGGCCCTCTGTGATGGGGCAGGGAAGTACCTGTATATATCTAAGCCACTAGATTCAACACTACTGGCATGGCATCCAAAATACCACAATTCAACTTAGAAATGCATCTGTCAAGGTTGGGAGTAAGAGGGACTCTGGGGTCAAGGGGACATAGGGTAGAAAGGAGTAATGCTGAAAACCTACCACAATTATGTAAATCATAGTGATTAAGTAAAACAATTGTTTTTTAAGATGTGTTCAGCTTCTAATTTCAGTTTTGGTGTTTGGAGCTGGTCAGAAGGGGAATTAGGGGCCAGAGCGATAGCCCAGTGGGTAGGGTGTTTGCCTTGCACGGCTGGCCCATTCTGGCCCAGGTGTGATCCCCAGCATCCCATATAGTCCCCTGAGCACTGCCAGGAGTAATTCCAGGCAGAGCCAGGTAGAGCCAGGAGAAACCCCTGAGCATCACTGGGTGTGACCCCCCCCAAAAAAAAAGAAGGGAATTGCAGAATTGTTGAAAGGGGAATTACAGAATTGTAAGGATGTTCCTCCATGGCAGAGGTGGGAGAACAGACCACAATCAAGTCCGTTGACTGCATTTGTACACAAGCATTTTCAATTCACGTTGCTAAATGTCTAGGAGACTTTGGTAAAATAGGCCACAGATTTCCTTCCCAGGCCAGAAAAGGGAGTACCTGAGTAGAGCCCACATACTAAGGCACTGGGAGGTCTTAGCACTAACGCCTCATCTCTGTGTATTTACTCCACACACCTTTCACTGAAGAGTCACACATCAAGGCTCTGTACCAGGGCTCCAGGATCAGAGATCCAGAAGCCTGGATTCTTCAAGTTTAGGTGAGGACAGACCCTGCAGCTAGGTCACACAGGGAGCTCGGAGGAAGCTGTGCTGCAGCAGCTGGGAAGGGACCCCAGGCACTGCTCCCTGGGAGAAGAGAAGATGGTAATCAACAGCTCTGGTCTTTCACTCTGGTTTTTTTTTTCATCTCTGCAATGGGGATAAGGTAATGAATGGGGGTGGTACAGCGGGTAGGATAGAGCACTTGCATTATGAAGCGCTGACCTGTGTTCCATCCCCAGCACCACATAGGGTCTCTTGACCACCACTATGAGTGATCCCTGAGCACAGAGCCAGGAATAGACCCAAAGCACCATTGGGTATGGCCCCAAACAAACAAAAGAATTAAAATCTGAAATTCCCATCATAGACCAGGGAAAAGTATTGAGCAGGAAAGTTTGTGAATCACCTTGAAAGACCCCAGCATTAAAGAAGCAGGCTCAGTCATTCTCAGTCTCCATTTGAATGGCAATTAATGCTGGAAACAATCTGACTTTAGTGGTCCCCTTACCTCCAGGGGTTTCAGATAAGAGATTAGAATTGTTATGGAGCCCAGACCCCAAGATTGAAGCAGAGATAATTCTTTGCTCTTTAACACAAAGCTGGCATCCTCTGGAGACAAATTGGTAAAAGAGGAAGGAGGCAGCAGGGGAGAAGGGAAACCTGTTTAATCTCTTTATTTTCAAGAAAACAATCATTCTAATGATTCGCCCTTTAATTTATAAAACAAACACAGCTGTGGCTTGCCACCCCTTATCTGATTTCAAAGGTGCTAGCCTTTCAGTACTAGACTCCAGAGGGGCAGTCAGCCCAGGTAGAGTCTCAGAAGGTCACATCTCGCCTGGGCTCAGAATTGGGGGTAGCACCTGGGACGGTTCCCATCAGTAGAAGGAGTGCGCCAGTGCTATTTCACCAGCTTGCAAATGGTTTCAGATCCAAACACACTGTTCTGGTGATAAATCTCTTCATGCATGTGTTGAGCAGAGCAGACAACAACCCACTTTCCCCACCAGATCCTTTCTATGCCTGTACATGCAGGATTGTTTTCGTTGTTGTTCTTGGCAAACCAAGACATAGGAATAGCTCTAGCCCTTAGTAAGTCTCATAAAAGTTATTTCAGCAAATCAAAAGGCATTTGTGGAACCCAGATTACTTAGATGACTAGTCCAGTAACTTTTAACAATGTTTCTCCGGCTTTTTCTCACAGTGGCCCCCTTCCAAACTTGTTCACTTTTAGTTGGCCCCCTATCCTATCAGGAAGTCCCCTAATCCCATGTCACGACCCCCCCACTTACATGACTTTCACCTGTGCCCCCCTTGAACTCCCCTATGGCCTCTGTTTGAGAAACAATGACTTTTTTTTTATATTTTATTATACCATCATGAGATATACAATTGCTACGTTGGTCATGTTTGGAGGTTTTGGTCACATAGTGTTCCAACACCCCGCCTCCACCAGTACCCATTTCTTTTTTTTTTTTTTTTTTAAGTATTTTATTATACCACTGTGAAATATACAATTACAAAGATATACAATTACAAAGTTCATATTTGGGTTTTGATCATACAGTGTTCCAGCACCCATCCCTCTACCAGTGCCCATCTCCTACCACCAACATCCTCAGTTCCCTCCCCCTCCCCCAGCCCACCAACATGGCAGGTTCTCTATTTCTTTCTCTTTCTCTCTATCTCTTTCTCTTTTCCTTCCCTTTTAGACTGTGGATTACAGAACATACATTAAAGGGTTGTCAAGAGCAACAATGACTTTGAACACCTGCTTTCAAAGTCTAGGTGGGCACAAACCTAGATGGTCCTGCTATCGCATCTGTGTCCTACATACACTGTGCGTATGGTCGCTGGGTTCCTCAACTGTCTGTCTCCAACACTGCAAGTGATTTCTGGATGCACTATAGCCAAGTGTGTGTAAACATCACCTTAAAAAGGGATGCATGCCCCCACCCCCACCCTTATGAACCCTACAATTAAAACTTCATGTGAGGGCCGGAGCGATAGCCCAGCGGGTAGGGCGTTTGCCTTGCACGTGGCCGGCCCATGCCGGCCCAGGTTCGATCCCCGGATCCCATATGGTCCCCCAAGCACTGCCAGGAGTAATTCCTGAGTGCAGAGCCAGGAGAAACCCCTGAGCATTGCAGGGTGTGACCCAAAAAGCTAAAAAAAAATAAAAATAAAAAAAAATAAAACTTCATGTGAGCACCATGATGAGAGAGTAACCCCTGGCAAGTACATGTGTGAAAACCATGTTTGCACATGATTTTCAGCAGTAGACTCCAGAGGGACAGTCAGCCCAGGTAGAGTCTAATGAAGTTCACTCTTGCGTGGGCTCAGAATTGAGGGTAGAGCCTGGGACAGTGACTCTCCAGTGAGCAGCACAACCGTAACTTTATTTCTCCTCAATTAAGATCGTGACCCACAGTGGAACATGGGTGCCAGCACAACTGCAGTGGTGCTGAGGATTAAACCTGAGACTCTGCAACAGTGTATGTACCTGCCCATTGAGTTATGTCTTTGGGGACATGCCTTCGGGCTTGTCTATCCTTGGTTCTAGGTCTCTCTTTGGTGTTCGAATCTCTTTAGGCAATCTGGCCCAGCTGCAATAAAATATCAACTACTCACAGAGTTAGCTGGGAGGAAACTGCCCTCCAACCCCAACTCCTTTTTCTGCCATAGAAAGGAGATTTGGGGACATGCCAACCCTCCCCAAGTTCAGGATTTCTTCTCTACAAAAGTCAAGTTGGGAAGGCTGTACTTCCCTAGTCCTGCAGCTCTTTGGCTTCTGCCAGCATGAGACTTGAATTCCCCAGATGAAATTAAATAAATACAACGACTCAGCATATAATCCAAAGAAAATAGTTTATGTTTTAACTGAGAGCTCCTGCTTCATCCAAAATTGCCTCCCGGGGCAAGGTCGTTTATAGCCAGGATCCAGATAGCTAATTGGCACCAAAGATATGTCTTAACCTTGTTTCTATAGAAGGAATGAGTGAGATAAAAAAGCCAGACTAAGGCAAATGTCTTGTATTATATATTTGTAAACAAATTCATATATTTTCTTCTAAAATAATTTTTTGCATGTTTAGGTTAAAGACTATCACTATCACTATCTTCCCGTTAATCATCTATTTGCTAGAGTGGGCACCAGTAATATCTCCATATGTCCTGTCTCATGCTAGTAGAACCCAAAGGCATCTGCTTGCTCCAGGAACATAAAGAGCCTCAAACCATTATATTAGGTCATGGGAATGACCTAATATAAATGTTACTGCTATTTGGCATATCAAATATAACACGAGCAGCTTGCCAGGCTTGCTGTGCAGGTGGCATACTCTTGTAGTCACCTCTAAATAAAGCATTTATTGATAGTCTGGTATGCTGGGTGGAGTTGTGATGAGAGGGAAGTCCGGATGTGGAAAATGGTGGCCCCCCATAGAGTGGGGGTGTCGTCTGGCTTGTTGTGAGGCTCTCCTGGGGTGGCAGGCCAGGGCTAGAGCCCGCCAGGCCTCCAGAACGCCTCATGAGCTCATGAGCGGCTGGGCACAGGGAGAGCAAGTAGCAGCTCTGCCCCATGTCTGAGAGTCTCTGGTTCAGCATACCTGGGCTGGATTGAAAAAAAAACTGCTGCAGGGTGGGTGTCGATGATCCGGGCTGTGATAACCTGTGCCTAGGTTAAAGACATGTAGAATAAAACCACGTGTAGGGCTTGAGACCAATATATAGTGGGTAGGGCTCTTGCCATGTATTTGGCCGACCTGGATCTGATCTCTGGCACTCCATGGTGGCCCTGAGCACTGTATCCATGAGCCCTGAGCCCCAGGAGTGATCCCTGAACCTCAGGAATGATCCCTGAACATAGAACAAGGAGCAGGCCCTGGGCACAGCCAAGTGTGCCCACCCTGATATTGGCTATCGACCAGATAGCTAATCAGAGGAAACCATAAGCTATAGTAAATCGAGGGGCTGAATATGAGAAAAAAATATATATTCATATATTTGGTAAAATTAACATGGTATAAAAATAATCTCTACTAATACATTATAATGAGTACTAAATGTAGTTCTGGGTTTTTTGGAAGCCAAGGCAAAACAGCAAATTCTGTACTTTTCATCAGGTTAAAAAATGTCAGTGTGAGATACTGGGAGTTCCTGGACTCACAAAGTCAGACAAATGAAAGAAAACACATTTCTGAGTTGCCAAGTATTTCTACTAAATGTATTTAAGTCTGAACTACCCTGTTTGTGTCTCCCTTTCTCATATTGATTTCAGGTTCACAGTAAAATACTAAGGATATTAAAAATCATTGATTAAGAAAGTAAACAACCTCGAGAAGGAGAGCCATTGTATGGGTCCCTTACAGCCATGAGACTGTGGGGACCCACGGAGTCACACACCCTCTTAGTGAGGTGCCTGTGGGATTGCAGTGAAGTGATGAGCAGAGTCCTTGAGATGGTGCTGGACTAAGGGAAGGATCCGAGTCCATTCACGCGAATATGTCAACAGGCTCAGAAATGCTTAAAGAGAACAAGGAACTAATGCATTGCTTTCTCAGCTGTGCAAACCTTACAGGTTGTTTTGCTTTTCTTTTTTTTCCCCCCAAATTTTATCACACCACTTTTAGACATACAATTGCAAGATGCTCATGTAGAGTTTTGGTTCTAGAGTGTTCCAACACCCATCCCTCCACCCAAACCCATCTCCCATCACCAATGTCTCCACCTCCCTCCCCCTTCAACACCTCAACTACTTGGCAGGTTCTGTATGTCTTTTCTCTCCTCTTTATCTCTCCCTCCCGCCAAACTTTCCTGCACATCGTAGAATGCAGTGCATTAAAGGACATAACTGTTTCCACTACTTTGATGGACTCGAACTGGTTTTGCTCTGTTAATATGGCCGTGAGGTAGTATCCCAGCATCCGGACAGTGAGGGTGGTGGCTAGTGTGGTGGGCAAGTCTCATCCGGCTGCTTTGCTGGGTTTCCACTACTTTGATGGGGCTCGAACTGGTTTTGGTCTGTTAATCTGGTTGTGAGGTAGTATCCCAGTGTTAGGACAGCGAGGGTGGTGGCTAGTGTGGTGGGCGAGTCTCATCTGGCTGGTTCTGGGACCCCCAGAGGTGATGGGCCCACTCCCAAAACTCATCTGTCCTCCTGGGAGCCCCATGGTCAGCTCTGTTTTGCTTTTCTTTTGTATACATGGTTGGTTGTAGGTATCACACCTCCTTGGTGTTCAGGGACACCAGAGTTATCCTGAGGTGGTTGAGGATAGAGCCCGATCCTATACGTGCAAGGTATTTGCTCTCCCCCCTTGTGCTAGCTCACTAGCCAGGTCATGTCTTTAGAAACTTTTTTCTCTTGTAAAAGTGAGAAGGGGAATAAAGCTGAATTTGTCCAAGAAACACATGAGGAGCTTAACAGCTTAACACAATACTGCCTTTGACTTCTACTCAGCTGGGCAGACTCAGCTCAATGCAAATTCTCAGGAACTAATGCCAGGTGGAACTCAGCAATTTAAGTGACTAATGGCTAATGGAGGAGCCCTTCTGCCCCCCAATAACCCAGATTCCCCCAACCCTCCAGGAGTTTCACCTATTGAGAATACAGGAAGAAAGACCCCAGCTCAGGGAAATACTATAAAAACTTTATCAGGTAGATGGAAAAAAGAATTAAATTTGCTGCATTTGATGATTTACTGCCATTATATGAAAAAATATTGTTCTTAGAAAATAGGGATAAAATTTATGATATATGGGTTAACTTTTAAAAACTTCAGGAAAATACATTAGAATATGCATGTGGATATTAATTGGGGGAGGGTGGTGTTGGATCACACCTGGCTTTGCTCAGGGTTTACTCCTAGCTCTTTGCTCAGAGATCACTTCCTGTAGGGTTCAGGGGATGATCCGGGGTGCTGGGGATCAAGCCCAGATTGGCTGTGTGCAAGGTAAGTGTCTTACCTGCTGTTTAATATCTCTGCCTCCAAATCTCAGTATTTTTGTCTGAACAAGAACCTTTGTTTCAGGGCCGGAATGATAGTGAAGTGGGTAGGGTGTTTGCCTTGCATGCAGCCAATACAGATTTGATTCCCAGCATCTCATATGGTCCCCTGAGCACGAGTAATTCCTAAGTGCAGTGATCCAGGAGTAAATGCTGAACATCACCAGGTGTGACCCCAAAGGCTAATTAATTAATTAAAAATCCAGAACCTTTTATATCTTATAACGTCAATTGAACAGGTCATGTGGTGGCATCTCTTCATGGCTCTCTGGCTTCTACCAGAAGAATATACTTAAATACCTTTGCACTCAAAGTCCCCTATCATCATCATTATCATCATCATCATCACCATCATCATCATCATTGTTAGGCTTTTTGGGTCACACCCAGCTATGCTTAGGGATTACTCCTGGCTCTGCACTCAGGAATTACTCCTGGAAGTGCTTGGGAAACCATATGGAATACTGGGGATGGGACCTGGGTTGGCAGTATGCAATGTTAATGCCCTACCTGCTGTACTATTGTTCCAGCCCCCAAGTTCTCTATTATTTAAATACATTTTACCATTCTAACCTTATTTTCAAATGCCATGTACCCTAGTACAAAGAGATAACATTGAGGTTAAGGTACTTGCCATTCACGAGGCCAACCCTGGTTTGATTGCCAGCAGTGTAGGGTCCCCTGAACACTATCAGGAACAAATGTCCACCCCCAGCCCCTTACACACACACACACACACACACACACACACACACACACACCACCAGGAGAATCCCTTGAGCACGGGTGCATTTTCCTTGTCCCCTAATGCCATATTTTTTTGCTGTTGGTTGGTCATTTCTTTGTCAAGACTCTGAAGGAATGGTTTGAGGCTCTTCATATTCCTGAATCAACCAGATGCCATTGGGCTACATTGGCACGTGATAGGGTCCAATGGAAATGTTACTGGCACCCGCTCGAGCAAATCAATGAATAACATGATTCAAATGATCAAGTGATCAAGTGATCAAGATTGGTCACTATATCCAGAATCCTGAATTTTCCTGACTGAATATTTGTCCCTCTCTGTGATTAATACCCCTTCCTGTCATCCAAGGCCAAATCCAAATTATTCCTAGATCCTGAAGTTCTCCCAGGCTGGCTGATCTTTCAATCTTCTGGGTTCCCTTGTTTATTGTGCCTCTGGTGCTTTGTTCTTGGACAAGCGACCCACTCTTAAGCACTATCCATGCTAACAGTAAGCTTCCAACATCTTTCCTGTGACCATTTAGTTCTTGCACACACTCAATATCTGTGCTCTGACAGCTTCACTTTGGAGGGAAAAAGACGTTCTCTCCAACCTGTGACATTCCCTCTAATTGATTATACTGGGGTTTCTCTGCTTTTGTTGAACTGTGACCCCCTTCTGACCTTGTTTCCTTCTGTGGCCCCTTGGCCTACTGGTTGACCCCCTAGTCTTGTGTTATACCCTGTATTTATGTCATTTCCCCCTGTTGCTCTGTTGGGGTCCACCAGGGGCCATAAGGTCCTCAGTTGAGAAACACTAGATTAGAAATGCTGGAGCAATAGTCCAGTGGGTAGGGCTTTTGACTTGCACGTGGCCAACCCGGGTTCAATCCCCGGCATCCCATATGGTCCCCTGAGCACCGCCAGGAGTAATTCCTGAGTGCAGAACCAGGAGTAACCCCTGAGCATAGCCAGGTGTGACCCAAAAGCAAAACAAACAAACAAAAAAGCCCACTAGATTAGAGCATCCCAGAGAGGGCAATTTCACTTGCTTTTCCCAGAGTCTAGGGTCTGCAAAGATAGTAGAAGCACAGTCACGCATTACCTATTCTGGAGAACTGAACAAGAGCAAGTAGAGGCAGGCGTCGTTGGAGACATCCATGTGGGGCTGGGAAGAAGGGACTTATAGGGACTGTTCTAAGGGGGGAGACATGCATGGTTGGGGTGCAGGGTGGTGACAACTGTGTGTGCTGGATCTTCTGGGAAGCAGATACTAAGACAATCAGGAGTGTAAGGACCATTCTATGGAGTGGTACAGACTGAATCCACATGATGACGTCATTGATCGGATCCCCCAGTTCACATAATGAAGTCATTGACCTGAAGGTGACTATTTGGAGGCAGCGACTTTAAGGTCATTCAGACTAAGGATGGTGAAGTGATAGGCCAGAGGACAAGTGTCCTTGGAAGGAAACTCTGCAGGCGCACCAAGGAAAGGCCATGCAAGCAGAGAGGAGGTGCCACTACCTGGAGAGGCTCTCCCTGGAGACCAGCCCTGAGTGTGACTCCAGGCTACAAGCCTCTGTGGGCTAAGTTGCCTTCCTATCCCCATCCAGAGGGCTGATAATGGGTACAGCAAATTCATGAGCATCTCACATCACAGCGTAGTTCTGATAAGGCCAGCCCAGAGGAGGGCACAGGTCCCCGAGGTCCCCTTATCCCTGGTCTCATCCAGTTCGAGACTCTGGGGCTCCCTTACTTTGCCTTCTTCCTCCCTGACCGAGGGATTCCCAGGAGATGCAATCTCAGCCTGAACCTAGCAGGCAGAGGCTGTCAGCTCGGAGGCTTGAGCCAAATGGCAAGTTGTTTCTAGAGCCTAACCTCCACCCCCACCCCACGTACCCAGGAGGAGTGTGGGAGCAGCCTGATGGGCTAATCCCAGTCCTGAACCCCACTGTTCTCCAGGCTCTGAAATGTTCAGAACACCAGTGCTCCTGCTTCCTTGCTGAGAAAGAGTGTGAGGATGGAGCTCTGGTCCCCTAGTCACTAGTCACTAAGCTAGTGGCATGAATAGAGGAAAGAAAAGTTTGCAGCCAAGCGGGAGTTCTTTGAAAAGCAGCGCCCAAGCTCCTGTCTCCCCAGCAGGCTCCTGTCCCTCTCGTGGTCCCCTGATTCCCCTGAGTGCTGGGTCTTCTTGCCTGTGGGGAAAGGGATCATTAAACAGACAAGGCCGGTCCTTTTGTCATTTGCCTCCTCCTGCCACTCACCCCCCCCTTACTGTCGCAATGGGAATCTCTTCTCACCCTCCCCTCACTGCACCAATGGGACCCTCCTCTTGCCACTCACCCTCCCCTCACGGTCCCATTCTTTCCCTAAACCCAGACTTGTGAGAAACAGCTGATAAACAACAGCCACAATCAAAGTCCAAGGTCACATTTAGTTCAGCACCATTGGCTGCTTAATTGGCTGATGCCATCTCCACTCCCCTCATCTGCCAACAGCCTCTAACAAGCTGCTTTCGGGGCAATTAATCCCAAGGTTCCTAAACCCTGCTGATGTAAGAATTTATCCCCTCCCAGGCTTATCTGGGAAACCTTTGGTTGGGGGAGGGACTAGGTCTCATCCTTTCATCCACCAGCTTTGCATTAATGTGGTGGAGAAGTTTTTCTTAAGTCCCTCCTGAAGGTGAGTCCCTCCTGGGCCCCCTGTGGCCCTCCCAGCTGTCTGTCACAGGTCTGGGGTGCTAACACTCAATGGTTAGCAAATGGGTATAGGCGGGCCTGGCTATTTCAAAACTGACTCTAGCTCTCATGTAGGCACACAACTCTGGGAATTATTTATGAATCTTTTGGGGCCTCTATTCTTCCCATGTAAAAATGGGATAACAAGAACCACTATTATATTGTTACCTACAAATAAGGGCATAATAGAGGTATAAAGTGTTTAGTAAAATGCCAATGACAGTTGTTAGCATAGCAATGAGATTGGAGAGTCAGTGAAATCACAGTGAGGCCTCTGTTATTGATATTTGTTCTCTCTCCCTGGCAGCGGGAACTCTAAGTGATGAGCCCTGGCAGATGGAGTTGAGCACCTCTCACTGCACAGAGACAACTGTGATACCAACCAGGCCTGAGCAGGTTTGAAGCTTACATTATCTGACCACTTGTGACTGATAGGAGGAAGACATATATCTCCAGGGTTACCATTATGGAATGGTGAGATCACTGTCCGACATTGTGGGGGCAGGTGTTTTTCTGTTTGTTTTGCTGCCAGGGAGCAGAATCCAGGCCTTCACTCTCCTACATTGTGGCAGGGTGATGTGTAGTAGGTGATTTTTTTTTAGTTAGTTTGTTTGCTGTCAGGGAACTGAACCCAGTCCCTCACAATGCAAAGCAAGTGCTCTACTGTTGGGCTGCATGCAGCTGCAAATTGGGCAGCAGTTTGCAAACATATCCACATCCAACACATACATCAACATTTACTAGTGCAGCTGGTGCTCAGAACAACCCTGTGAGATTTGTAGAGTTTCACATTTCCAGAGGAGAAAACTCAGGCTCCGAGAGTCTGCATTTTGCCTTGTGACGCAGAGGGCTGGGAGCACAGGTGGGCCTCAAGTTCAGTTTCTTTTCTTAAGCACAGTACCACTTTATGCTCTATGAGAATAGTCACAGCAACACTGTAAAGGCAAGAAATGCTTGTAACCCTCCTAAATATTGCTGGGCGAGGTTATCACTGACACTTGACGCTGTAAATGTGCAGAGCACTTGGACCAAGTCACATTGCTTAGTAAAGGAAGCACCAGCTTTGTTGGTGTAGACTTGGACTTGCCAACAAAATGTAAAGATTAATCAGTCTGTGCCCAACGTGATGGCATTAGGAGGTGTGACCTTGATTAGGTTATGAGGGTAGAGCTCTTGGGATAAGATTAACATCTTTATGAAAAACACCCTGGAAAACTCCTTTCCTTGCCACCTAAGGACAGATGGGCTGTCCTTAAACCAGAAAGAGGGCCCTCACCAGACACCCAACTATTGGCAAGTCTGAGCTTAAATTTCCATTATAAGAAATAACTTTTTTTCTCTATAATTAACTAGTTTAATTTGCTACACCAACCCTCAAGGACTAAACCAAGACCGCAACCTTTCACCTTTTACTAAGACTGACAGGCCTCGAATATGGGACCATTGCTTAGACTTGGAAAGTTCCTCCCTGCTGTAGTTTTTATTTATTTATTTATTTATTTGTTTATTTATTTATTTATTTATTTATCTATCTATCTATCTATTTATCTAGTCATTCATTCATTCATTCATTCATTTATTTTTGCTATTTGGGTCACACCCAGCGATGCTCAGGAGTTACTTCTGGCTCTTTGCTCAGGAATTACTCCTGGTGGTGCTCGGGGACCATATGGGATGCTGGGGATTGAATCCAGGTCAGCCGTATGCAAGGCAAACCCCCTACCCACTGTGCTATTGCTTCAGTCCCAGACTGCTGTAGTTGTAAACCCTGGCTGTCTCTCGTTTAAAACTCCCTTCATGACTCTCCTCCAAGCGCTAAATGCAAAGTGTGTTCTGCTAGATATGATCAGGAGAAAGCTCGAAGAGAAATGATTTCTTTATTTTGGGCTGTTGAGAACAAACGAATTTCCCCAACCTAAATGGCTCTGTTTCCTTTTGTTGGTCTGATGTGAGTGGTGGTGAAAATGTGCCTATGAGAGTGCAGTGCTGAGGTGCGAGTGACAGCGGCACAAGCCATCTCCTGCGGGGAAGTGAGGCAACCCAGGCTGGCCCCCTTCACTTTGTCTACCAGATTTTGCAAGGACTGTGGTGTTTTATTAAAGTCCAGTGCTCTAGGAAAGGGGCTGGGGACAGAGACTTTTCAACTTGGGCTGTAGGATTGAGCTATATTTTTTTTCAACGTGAAAACAAATGAAATTCCTTCATTTGAAAAAATAAAAAAGACAGCTGGAAAAGGAGAGAGCAAGAGAGGCGCTATCTGGAATGGCGAGATGCTAAGGACTGTGCTTCTTTGGGAATGTAGAGGTGTGTGGAATGTGCTTCTTTGGGAGCAGTCAACTGTTTCCAGGACCTAAGGAGGATGGTGAAGTGGCAGCAGGGTTTGGGAATGAGGAATCAGGTTATCACCAGTCATGGAAATTCAAGATAATCTCATGCCACCATTTCTTTTCAGCTTCCGCTTTAAAAAATGTTTTACTTCCTCGTCAAAATGCTAAAGATGCTAAACTGGCAGGTTGGAGTTCTATTTCTTTTTTCTTTTTCTTTTTTTTTAATCCCTATCTTTTCAGGCAGGCTTGTTAATGAGGGGGGATGGCTGAAAAGCAGGCAGGATGTGGAGGGGAAAAAGAGGAGCTCTGATAATCCACAAACTAAATAATTGGCCTGTGATTAATCAAGGGCAATATTTCAGCACTGCTGCTTTTAGGGCACCCACAGAGGGGGAACAGAGGGAAGCAAGCGTTGGCACCTAACCCCCTGTTGCCTTAATGAAGAAGGAATCTGCTCACTGGACTGTTAAAGAGTATGTGATACCATAAGCACCCAATTAAGGAGACCCTGGCTAGTTTATTCTCTCTGAGGAAGCAGTAAGAAGGGTAGAAATTTTATTCATTTAAGATCAAAACAGCAACAATACACCTACAAGTTTTGTGGACGTTTCATAGGCGGTTTTTGGTTAGCTCCCCAGTGTCTACCCCTTCTTCCCTTCCCCTTTGTATTAATAGCTCCATCCCCATTTCCTGCAGGAAATCTTTTGCTCCCTCTCTCAGCCGTGTGCTCCCAACTGTGACTGCACCTGCCATGCTAGGTAAGAACATCTGTGCTAGGCACACACGTGATCTGCTCCCACTCTCCAGTCCCATACAGTTTCCCTGGCCGTTTCTTGAACATCTGTTTTGGGGGCAGCACACCTGACTGTGCTCAGAGATTGCTCCTGGCATGGCTTGGGGGAACAAATGTGGTACTGAGCACTGTAGTGAGGTTAGTCTTGTGCAAGACAAGTACCCTACTCACTGTACTATTTCTCTGGTCCCTCTCTTGGCCTTCTTGGTGGGTTCCCATTTGGGAGCATGATTCGCGTCTGCCATTCAGAGGTAACCAAACTCTATCTTGCATACTGGCAGCCAGGAGAAGTTTGGGGTCAAACGCAGAGAATCTCATATGGGTAGAGTGTGATGAGGAACCTGAGAAACGGAAAGGGGAGAGGAGTTGCCTGGATGCATTGAGCCATTAGGACAAGTCAAGCCAAGCCCGCTCCTAGACTCTTCTGTTAAATGGAGTCAGTCAATGACCTTGATTACTGGAGTCAATTTGGGTTAGTCTTGCCTGTTGGTTGCAGCTGCAAGCGTCCTATGTGGAATAACACACAGCATTGCAGGCAGGGATTCTTCAGAAAGAGGACTTTCCTGGAGGCACATGCAAGTTTGCATTCAACATCAGCCATCTCTGTGCACCAAAAGTGAGTGTTGGTTAGTGCTTAGCCACTTTGGGCAGGGGGGTAACAGGTGAGGTCCTTTGAACAGTTCTGCTAAATTTGATCGAGCATTTAGCCTGAACTTGACTTGTATGGTCTCAGGCTATGTGAGAGAAAAGCCAGAGGTTTACAGCGACAAAACAGATGGGTACTGCCGAGTGTAAACTGGTGTCCCACTCGATGGCATCTGTGAGCAGTAATGCTTACTTTGTATCCCATTTGCTTTTCATGTGCTCTACACTTGCATTAGTCCAATCCCAATCCCAGTCCCTCCTTTTGTCCCTGCCCTGTATTGGCCTAAGATGCTCAGTGTCCAGACTGGAGGAATCGTCGTGGCCCAGATGCTAATTTTGGCGTTCAGGAGTCTCTGCCATAAAGGGCAGCCTGTTCCTGGATGCTTCCCTGGACTTGTGAACTTTGTGGGTTTCCTAGGGCTACCGAACAGATGACTATGCACATTTACTCACAGCGGTACTGGAAGCCAGAGTACAAATCTGTTTCCCTGGGCTCTAGTCAAAGGTGGATTCCTCTGGAGGCCTGAGAGGACAGTGTTTTTTTACCTTTCGGGTTTGTAGTAGTCACCTGAGTCTTAGTCCTACAATCTCTTCCTCCACTTTCTGAGTCTCATCCAACCTCTGTTTCTGTGATCACATGACGAGCCTCTTCTGCTGCCCTCTCAGGGATACCTGCCATTCTATGATTGCCCTCATTTATTTTTTTAATATTTTAAAACTATTTCATTATATTCCCCCCCTCCATTTTGTCGAGCCTGGTGGCCCCGCCCAGGAGCTGCCCTGGGGCCACCAGCCATAGCATGAAGAGCCTCACAAGCGGCTGGGGAAGCTAGAACTCTGCTTGCCCCAGGCCCAGCTGACTAAGGGCCCCGGGAGGACAGATGGGTTTTGGGAGTGGGCCCATCACCTCTCGGGGGTCCCTGAAGCAGCCGGATGAAACTCGCCCACCACACTAGCCACCATTTTCGCTGTCCGGACTCTGGGAAACTGCCTCACGACCAGATTAACAGAGCAAAATCAGTTTGAGCCCAGGTCGCGCCACAGGCGGCCGCAGCAGTCCATTAAAATAGCGGAACCAGTAATGTCTTTTAATGCACTGCATTCCACGATGTGCAGGCAAGTTTGGCGGGAGGGAGAGATAAAGAGGAGAGAAATAACATACAGAACCCACCAAGTAGTTGAGGTGTGGGAGGGGGGAGGAGGTGGGGACATTGGTGATGGGAGATGGGTTTGGGTGGAGGGATGGGTGTTGGAACACTGTAGAACCAAAACTCTACATGAGCATCTTTCAATTGTATGTCTAAAAATGGTGTAATAAAATTTGGGGGGAATAATAAAATAAAATAAAATAAAAAATATTTCATTATACCACTGTTAGATATACAATTACAAGATGTTCATGTTTGAATTTTGGTTCTACAGTGTTCCAACACCCATCCCTCCACCCCTGCCCATCTCCCATTACTAATGTCCCCACCTCCCTCCCCTTTCCCCCAGCCTGCCTCCATGGCAGGTTCTTTATCTCCACTCTCTCTCTCTTTCTCTCTTTCTCTGTCTGTCTGTCTGTCTGTCTGTCTGTCTGTCTGTCTGTCTGTCTGTCTGTCTGTCTGTCTCTCTCTCTCTCTCTCTCTCTCTCTCTCCTTCTCACTTCCCTTTCTTACACATTGTAGATTGTAATATATTCTAGAACATGATTGGCTCCACTAGTTTGATGTACTGGGTCTGGACCACGAAAATGGTGGCTATTATGGTGAGCGAGTCTCATCCAGCTGCTTCTGAGGCCCTACAGAGGTGATGGGCCCACTCCCAAAATCAATCTTGCCTCCTGGGAGCCTCATGGTCAGCTGAGCTAGGGGAGAGCCAGATGGCAGCTCTCCCCCGTGCATCTGAGTCTCTGCATCATGGCCGAGAGCCCCAAGGCAGTTTGTGGGCAGGGCCACCAGACCTCTGGGATGGGTCAGAGAGGGGAATGGGGACCCCCAGCTCCATCTCCAGGAACAGCCGGTGACTTCCGCCTCCGAGAGCCGCCTTCCTGGGCTCGAACTCAGCTGCTCTGAGCTGGTCTTGAGATCAGCGTCTCTCTTGTTTGGGTTCTGATGAGCTGTGGGGTCCAGACCATGATAATGGTGGCTATTATGGTGAGAGAGTCTCATCCAGCTGGTTCCAAGGCCCTACAGAAGTGATGGGCCCACTCCCAAAACCCATCTTGTCTCCTGGGAGCCTCATGGTCAGCTAAGCTAGGGGAAAGCCGGATGGCAGCTCTTCCTGTGCATCTGAGTCTCTCATCTTTCTCTTTATCTCTATTTCTGTCTCTGTATTTCTCTCTTCTCCTACACCTTGTGACTTGCCTTAAGTTTATGATGCAATTATCTATGTGTATATTCAATAGTGATTTCTAATGTGACATTATAGTTCCTCATTCCCCATCAACCTCCCCAGTTTATTACACCTACAATGATCATTATGTTGTACAGATGTGAAAGATCCTGGGAAGGACCTAGTCCTAGCTTACTTTGTTATCTAAGCTTCTTGTGCGGCTGCGCACTGTTCTTCCTATGTCAGACCACCCACCATCCAGGGCCCACAGGGCAGAGCCCTGGGGGGTGTAGACAAGCCTATCTCCTGTCTGCCACCTGCAAATGCAGCTGGGCACCACAGCCACACCTGCAACACCTCGAGGTGCAGGTGGCCCTGATTGTCCCCATACTTCTGGGGTGGAGAGATGCTACGGGAAGTAAGGCTGACACAGTTCAGTCCCTGGTATTGTGGATGGTCCCCAGAACAAGAGTCAGGGATCACTCTTAGGCACAGAGTAAGGAACAGCCCCTGAGCCCCTCTAGCTTATGGCAAAACTTGCCTCTAACCCTCCCACCCAAAGATTCTTAATTTCATTACATCTATGAAATGAAATAAGTCCTAAGACTCTCTGGGGTCATCATTCTCTGATTGTAGGAGCAAGTCAAGAGGAAGGCTGGCTAGTCCAGGTCTCATTCACAAGACTACATCTCTCAGCCTGGGTGGTGCCCCTCAGGAGAGAAAAACAGCTTTCCAAGGGTCTTGTAGATGCCCTATAAGTTGTGTTTTCTCTGCTGGAGGGACAAATTCTATGCCTCATTCTTTTTTTTTTTTATTTATTTATTTATTTATTTATTTATTTATTTATTTATTTATTTATTTGCTTTTTTGGTCACACCTGGCAGTGCTCAGGGGTTTCTCCTGGCTCTTCACTCAGTAATCACTCCTGGCGGTGGTCGGGGGACCATATGGGATGCCGGGATTGAACCCGGGCTGGCATGGGCCGGCTGCATGGGCTGTGCTTGGATGTTCTGGTGCCACTTGACAAGAGTAAATCTGCTTTCCAGGAGACTCCAAAAATGGCTTCAGAGACTCAACCTCTTGGGGAGGGGCCCAGGGAGAAACAGGGAGAGAGAATTCTGTGAATTCCTAAGGGTGGAAATTGGTTCTTGACCAGCTCAAAGGATGCTGCTCTGAATGTTATATCTAAGTAACTATTTGGACTGAAAGATAGGTCTAAGAATAGACCTAGCCCAGAACAATCCCAGATGCTGGAAATAGCATTATTTGTGTGATTTTTATATATCTGGATATTTATTCAATTGCCTCATCTGAGCAGAAATGAACACACCTTATAACGGAGACTAATTATGTGCGAAGCCTACATGAGATGAATGGTTATTTTTCAAAAGAAAAACTATTAACACTTTCGGAAAGCTTTGGGTAGTAATGGTGATGAAACATTGGAGACATATTTATGGATTCATTCTGGAGGTGGAAAAGCTCCTTTTCAGAGTTCAGCTATGGGGAGGGTGACACTTGTAGTGTTTTGGTTTGTTTGTGTGTGTGTGTGTGGGGGGGGAATCACATACTGCTGAATTAGGGCTTATTCCTTGCTCTCTACTCAGGGATTATCCCTGGCAGTGATCAGGGGATCATATGGGTACTAAGTATTAAACCTGGGGAGCATGTGTGTGTTCTTATTGTAGGCAGGATGCATTGTGCCATCAGCATTCATAGAACCTTGAACCCACTGGGAATTAATGGCCTGGATATGTGTGCTGCAGGATCGATGCCAGCCCTCAGACCCACCTACTCCTTAGAGAGTAATTCAGCACCACAGAGCAGCCTGGCCATCTCCCAGGGCCTGGCCCTGTGGAATGTGGCAACCAGCTCCTATTCCAGAAGAAACTCGAGGGGAGAGAGGTGGGGTAACTTATCAAGCAGGAGCCAATGGAGAGGTGAATGAACTAGCCCGGGGGTTACATTTGTCTGTCCTCTGACTACAGCCTCTAGGCACCCACACTTGCCTAGGGTGCCAGGGGGAAGTGGAGGAAGGAAGGGCAGAAGAGAGCAGATAAGCTTTGGAAAGTGCCTGGGACCATCTGAATTCAACTTCCTTGGAACTAACTAGCTGCAGTTTCTGCTGGTTCCACTCTGGGATCCCGGCTAATGACAGTCACAGCACACAGGGGTCCTTGACCCACTGTTTGCTCTCCTAAGAATTTCACATGGAGTAACTCCCTTTATCCTTAGAATGGCCACATGAAGTAGGTGCCTTAATTGACTCCATGACAGCTATGAGGAAACTGAGGCAAGAAGGAGTAAATAATTCTTCTAGGTCCTAGTAAATGACTGGGTCAAGACTCAAGTCCAAATCACCTCACTTCAAAGCCCTTTTCCACCTCTCCCTTCCCTTCCCTCACCATTTGACCCTCTCAAGGAGTAGCACAAAGCGAGACTTTCCAAACAGGGGCTGTTAAGCAAGGTCTGGAAAAGCTGCAGCCACTTGGTTGGCTGCAAACAACCTCGTCTGTTTCTCCTGTCACTATTGTGTTATATCGCATTATTGCTGAAGTTCCATGTTGTTAGAAAGATCAGGAATCACTAGTCTGTAAGATAGCCTTGCTCAGGAACCACTCCTGGTGGTGCCTAGGGAACCATATGGAGTGCCTGGTGGTGCTTGGGGAACCATATGGAGTGCCAGAGCCAGCCATATGCAAGGCAAGTGCTTTACTCTCTGTATTGTCTCTGGCACTGTAAGAAGTTGTAATGAATGATTTCATTCATCACTGCTTGTGCTTTTATGTTTCTTTGTTAAGGTTTTGTTTGGAGCCCACACCCAGCAGTATGCAGGGGCTTACTCATTGAACTGCTATCAGGAATAACTCCTGGCAAAACTCAGAGGATCATATAATGTACCAGGGACTGAACCTGGGTCTGCCATGTGCAAGGCAAATACTACCTATTGTACAATCTCCCTGGCCCTGCTTGTGCTTTTCTGGCTAGCTTGGTACAATAAATATCACTATGGATTTAATTCAACGGGCTATTCAGTCCACTAGAGTTGGCTTGCTCCTTAGGAAGCCAAGTTATAAGCACAACAGAGAGAGAAGAGTGTCATTCCTTGGAGCCAGAGAGATCATGCAATGGTATCACACACAGTTTTGAACGAGCACTGCTAAGAACAAGTCCTGAGCACAGAGCCAGGAGAAAGCCCTGAGCATTTGGATGTGGCCCTCTGAGGAAAAAAGAAAAAGAAAGAAATGGAGGGAAGGGAAAAGAAAAGAAAAAAGAAAAGACGAGTGTTATTTTGCCACCACCTTCCAGAAAATCTGTAGGACATTTGCCCTCTGGGTACAGGGAAGCGCCTCACCTGTATGAATCCAGGTTTTCTGCCCTGAGCAGGGCACTCGGGAGAGTAAGGTTGCAGAGCACTCTCCTGTCTACTTCCTCTGTGTTCTTTCTATGTTTTTAAACTCATTCAGGCTACCGAATTTGTTTTGATACTGCAATGATACATTCTCTGAAGGAGAACTACCTGTTCAGGAGATGTCAGGGTTAGAGAGTCAGCAATTATGAGCTTATGAGATAATGACATGTGTGTTTAGTGTGATGGCAAATTATACCATAAGAAAAAAATTTTAAGATTCAGAGTGAACTATTTTCCCATATAAACTTACTGCCTCAGGAAAACTGTGGTTAAAATCATAAATTACCAGGAAACTTCACATTTCCCTCGAGAGTCAAAACAAAAAATACAAGAAGCAGTATTGTTGAAATCATCCTAAATTGGAAGCAACAATTATTCAATTAAAAATAAGTGCAGTAACACTTTCTGTTTATATGGTATCTGCTAGCATTGTTTAGCCACAGACCCAGAGGGAAATCTAGTTCCCCACCCCTTCAATATACCCATCAGCCATTGGCTTGTGGCCTTGCCTTGCACTTCCACTGGTTCCAGTCATTTCTCTCATTCTCATATGAATCTATTTTAACTTCTCTCTCTCTCTCTCTCTCTCTCTCTCTCTCTCTCTCTCTCTCAGGGGAGGGGTGGTAGTTTGGGACCACTCCCAGAGACACACATGGGTTACTCTTGGCTCTGCACTCAAGAATTACCCCTGGCAGAGCTCAGGGGACCATATTGGATGCAAGGAACTTCAGGAAAGTTCTTTCTAATGTCTAGCTTCTATCTCCTGCTATGATTAAAATTTACAGTTTTTTTTTTTCTTTTTTGGGTCACACCCGGTGATGCTCAGGGGTTACTCCTGGCTCTGCACTCAGGAATTACTCCTGGCAGTGCTCGGGGGACCATATGGGATGCCGGGATCGAACCTGGGCCGGCACAGGCTGGCCGCGAGAGCAAGGTAAACGCCCTACCCGCTGGGCTATCGCTCCGGCCCTAAAATTTACAGTTTCTTACAAGGTCTTAACTACCTAAATCTAGTTAACCATTGAAATTATAAGAAAATTTGACTAGGTTACTATCAGACCTCCCTCTCTCTCCACTCCAAGGCATCTAGGACTGGCTTCTCATTGCTTCTCTTTGGAGGAGGGAATTATTTCTGGAGCCTCTCCAAGCCTAAATCAGAATGGAGTTAAGGGCCTAATGCACTGTGTGGGAGCAGGGTGGTCTTTGTGGATTTTCTCAGTCTCTGTGATTCACTATTGCGTCTACAAAATAAAGTGTTGGCCAATGCCTAATTAAATTGGGGATACGTTTATTGCTTCTTCATTCCATAAACTCCCAGGAAGTGTGGATCTGCAGGAAGGAGTAGAAGAGGCATCACACTGGGGCCGGAGCGATAGCCCAGCAGGTAGGGTGTTTGCCTTGCACGGGCTGGCCTGTGCTGGCCCAGGTTCGATCCCGGCATCCCATATGGTCCCCCGAGCACCGCCAGGAGTAATTCCTTTCCTGAGTGCAGAGTCAGGAGTAACACCTGAGCATTGCCGGGTGTGACCCAAAAAAGCAAAAAAAAAAAAAAAAAAAAAAAAAAGAAGAGGCATCATACTAAAAGGGTGGAGCTGGTCTGAACACTGTAGCACACTGATCTGGCACCCCAGACACTTTCATGAAACCCTTTCAGCATCTTCTCTACCTAAGGAAAAACTGGCCCTTTCCTTATGCAAACTATTGCTAAAATCAAACACGAGGTGGATATGATTGAAATCATGTTTCCCTCAGCTCAGTCCAGAAATTTTGAACAGGCTTCTCATTGCTCAGAACCTAGTTAGTGAGCCTAGTTGGGTGAGAAGATGGGTTATGTGGTCCTATTGCTGGGGCTATGCTGAGTTCAAGATTCGTGACTCTTAGTTCATGTGGTTCAGGCCTTGAAGTGAGGGCACACATTTATATAGAAGGAAAAGACAGTTGCCTGTGAGGTAAATCTAATAAATACACAAGGCCTAAAAGTTCCCATTACATGAAAGACTGCATTCAGATACAAATATTTTACCCAGGAGTCTTGATTCATTGGAAGCAGTTTCTGCATGGCCACAGGTGAAGCGAGAACTGGAGCCATTAGGGTATCACCTCTCTAGGAGTGGGACAACAAGGAATTTGGAGTGGGAGAGAAAGCAGTTACTTCAGTACCAGACCTATCACTTGTAAGTTGTGTGACCTTGGGTATCTCACTTTATCCTTCTGAACCTTAGCTTTCTCTTCTGAAGAACCAAACCAAACCAACTAATACAGGAGGATACGATACAGCCCACAAGGCCATTCTGAGGATTAAATAAACAGGGTGTGGGTGTTTGTGCCTTATAAACCAGAAAGAGAAAGGTGAATATTGATTTTTTTTTTTCTTTTTTGGGTCACACCCAGCAATGCTTAGGAGTTATTTCTGACTCTGCCCTCAGGAATTACTCCTGGTGGTGCTTGGAGGACCATATAGGATGTGAGGGAATTGAACCCAGGTCGACTGCATGCAAGACTGTTGGGCACGCCACTGGAGTCCCCAACAGTGCCAGGAAGTGAGTTCCCTCCTACCTCTGAAGCCGGCGTGGAATGGATGAAGACTCAGGAATCCGATGCAGTTTTAAAATGCTTTACTTATCACAGGTTCAGGCATACAAATCAGCAATAGGAAACACCCTGTGCTTAGGATTCCTGGCTAGAACCCCAGCCACGTGTAGGCCAAGATGGCAGCCACCACGTGTAAAGGCCCTGTAAAGAGGAGACAAAGACAAAACTTCCAAGAAAGCGCGAGCCCAAAAAAGAGAGCCCAAAAAGAGAGAGCAAGAGAGGAAGCAGCCTAGTTTTATACCCCTGCAACTCAGACCTCCTACTATTATGGGAAGCAGGGAGGGTCAAATGCCCTCAGATAATTTCTCCCAGCACCTCACCTAGGCCCTTTTATATGCTAATGTTTTGAGCCTAGATCTGCCTGGAAATGCCTTTATAGGGTAGAGAAGGGGTTTTTGAGATGGCAAGCCTCTGTACCAAAGACTAATACTAATGCCAGTTAAATATTTCTCCAAGCCTTCACAAGAGTCTCGTCTATTTCACTGTAATTTTGTATTTTAGTTGCCTTTGAGTTATCAGGGAGCCATGCTTGCTTGCTTGGAGGCAAGCAGCATTTCTCTCTGGGCTAATTACTTAGAGATCCAATGTGGCCAGGCAAATATGCTGGTCAGATCTATCTAGTCCCATGATGATTGTGGTAGCATGAGAGAATATCCAGTATAGAATACATGGTCAGATAAACTGCCACATTTAAACCACCCCCTATCTACAAAGTGATCTGCAGGAGGCAATCCAGGGCAGATGCAGAGGCTTTTAGGTGTCCTGCGACACAAGACAAATGCCCTCCCTGCTGGACTATCGCTCTGGCCCCCTGAATATTGATTCTTATCATTACTATGGTCTCTGCTTGCTTTCCGGGGAGCGGAGAGAAAAATATCAATCATAAACTAGTTATTTTGCTATGACATTGGGTGTGCCTAGTATGACTTGTGCCTGCTTTGTGTGTGTGTGTATATATGTGTGTACATATGTGTGTGCGTGTGTGTGTGCGTGTGTGTGTATGTGGGGGGAAGAGAGTTTCGAGTGGGGATTGGTGGAATCTGTAAGGAGCCTCAGCCACCAAGGCCAAAACAACCACAATAGCTTTTATTCGGAGTGCGTCCTAGGTACCAGGAATTCAACATTACCTGGAAGCCCCAGATCAATTCTGATGTTCTTTAGTTTTTCTGGGTTTTTGTGTTTTGAAGAGATAAGCTTAGAAAGGACAAGTTATGGGACTGTTCAGTCACACAGTTTGTGAAGGATGAAGCTAAGATACAGCCTCTGGCTGCGTCAGCCTGAACCTCAGGCTCTTTCATGCCCTGCCCCTTTCAATTTTTGGTCAGATTTCACATCCATCAAATCTTCGTCACAGAAACCTGTTTTAAATGCTCTGCTCCAGTGCCAGCCAGAGGCGGCCACCTTGGCCTGCCATCACACATGGGGGGTTCCTTGCATGTTCGCTACATGGGTGGGGACCGCTGAGATGAGACGTGACCATCCTATGTGGGATGTGACCCGGCGCCTGTTCCTCATTTGAGGCATTAGTGGTGGTAGCAGAAGTTGTCAGTATTTCAACAGCCAAGCTGATGAGTTCCAGAAGGAGCCAAATGGCAGCTCATCTCCATGTCAAAAGCGCTCACAGCCCTGAGGCCTCCTGGCCAGAGCTGTTGTAGGTCAGCTGGGCAGAATTGTGGTCTCTTAAATCCTTTCCAGCTCTGGCTATATCATCAGCCTGCAAAACAGAAGGATGCGAGGGAAAAGAATAGGAGGAATGCAGTAAGTAGGAAGTAAGGGCAGCAGAATCCCTCCCCCCACACGCACACCGTCTCCCCTCAAGAGGGCAGCGTCTTGCCCACAGTATTCCCTCATGAGAAGTTGTAGCAGGAAGACGTGTGAGCTGGAAGGAGACGTGCAAGCATCTGGCAGTCTGAACACCTATTTTTAAATTCTGGGGTCTCAGCCCAGTCTTGATTTGATGTCACTTGCTTGTTAACTTTCAACCGCTGGGCTGGGCGTATGCAGCTGGGGGAGGCCGATGAGATGTGTTTCATTCACAGAATCCTCTGTCCCCAGGAAACCACAGGCCTGTTGGTTTCCTTGGAGGTTCCAGAAGGCCAACTTCGTAGGTGTGCACTTTCACACGCTGGGCGTCTCCCATCAGGGGTCCCAGGGGCAGACCGGAAGGAAAACATCCTTCCATCGCACTGGGATTGCCTCTGCTCCATGGGAGGCCGGGGGACCAGCCAGGGCAGAGTTGGGGCCACGGGAAGGAGGGGTGTTACCATGTGGCAGGAGCCAAGAACAAATGTGGGTGAAGTTGATGAGGTTTAATTTAGCAAGGGAAGTGTCACAACTGTCTCTTTGGTAACCACAAGGGACAAACTTTGGGGAAAATGACTGCCTCATGCACTGAACACTACTTAGAGACCCAGAAGATTAATAATGAAAACATGATGTGTTTCCCCTCTCCCCCTTCACTTTGGGGCTAAGATTTGGGGACCTACAAATCTCTGTTCCTGTGAAAGAAATTTCTGAAACTACCAAGTTAAAGATGAAAAGACAAAAGACCACACCCTGCTTTTATTTTCCCTATGGTGAAACTTTTTCTTTTCTGTTCTGAACCTCAGGTCATACTGTGGTTATAGGTTTTGGATCTATTCTTCAGGGGAGAAAGATCTCAGTCAAAAGTCAGTGAATACCTCCTGTCAAGAGCACAGCAGAACCAAAGGGTGTCAGCATTAAACCTGGGCAGTCCCTGGGCCCCAGTGGAAAAAAAAAAGATAACCAAGCATGGGAACTGAAGCAACGCTATGTTGCATGTGGCCAACCCAGCTTCAATTCCCAGCACCACACATGGTGGGGGTCTCCTGATCCTGAGCACAGAGGAACGAGTAAGCGCTGAGTACCACTGGGCATGCCCCTTCCTCCACACACAAAAAAAACCAAGTGCAGAAGGTCAGTGGCACAAGAATCAGGACTGGGAGGAGCGGAGCTTCCCTCCTCCAGGGCAGGCAGCTCCATGCAACATCTTGTTTCCTCTTTAATATTCATTGTGGAAATGCTCAAACAGTATTAGAGAAAATAATATAATAGTGTCACTCTCAGTAACTTCCCACACTGAGCCTATTTTATCCTTAATGCTTATATTCTTGCAACACAGAAGACGAATGTACTGTGAATGCCTATGTTTTATCACCAATGCTGATGCTCTTACTAATCCCAGTGGCTAACATGGTGGAGGATTTGCCAGGTGCAGGACCTGTGCCAAGTCATTGCTTTCATTCTCCCTTTTTGTTTTTTTTTTAATTAAATATTTTATTATACCACCATGAGCTATACAATTACAATGTTGTTCATTTTAGAGGTTTCAGTCACATAGTGTTCCAGCACCCCGCCCTCCACCAGTGCCCATTTCCCACCACCAATGTCCCCAATTCCCTCCCCCTCCCATAGCCTGCCTAAATGGCAGGTTCTTTATCTCTTTTCTCTCTCCCCCCCTCTCTTTTCCTTCTCTTATAGTGGGTTGCATTACATACACTTAGAAGCCATCATGTGCATTTTTTTGCCTGTATTTAATCCTCAGTTCTAGGTTGGTATTAGCCCTTTCGACATTTATTCACACATGTTCCCTTCTCTGTCTTACCTAACCTCTGACTCCCACATGTTTGCAGTAATTTCCACTTTTGGTAAGACCTCCTGATCCCGGGCCGGAGCGATAGCCCAGCGGGTAGGGCGTTTGCCTTGCACGCGGCGGACTCTGCCGGCCCGGGTTTGATCCCGGCATCCCATATGGTCCCCGAGCACTGCCAGGAGTAATTCCTGAGTGCAGAGCCAGGAGTATCCCCTGAGCATTGCCAGGTGTGACCCAAAAAAGCAAAAAAAAAAAAAAAAAGACCTCCTGATCCCACCTGACATCCTGACATTGGATTTTGGTGTCATAATATGTATACATATATATATATATATGTCATGCAAATAAATGCAGTCATTCTATGTCTCTCTCTTTCCTTCTGACTAATTTCACTCAACGTGATCCTTTCCATGTCCATCCATTTATAGGCAAATTTCATAACTTCATTTTTCCTAACAGCTGCATAGTATTCCATTGTGTAGATGTGCCAAAGTTTCTTTATCCAGTCATCAGTTCTTGGGCATACTGGTTGTTTCCAGGTTCTGGCTATTGTGAATAGTGCTGCTATAAAAATAAAAGTGCGGATGGTGTTTCCGCTGTGTGTTTTTGGCTTCCCAGGGAATTCTCCCTTTTTGTATTCATGTTGGAATGGTTCTCCTCTTTTCACCGAAGGAAATAGTATCAGAAACATCAAATAAACAGCTCTAAGTCACAAAATCTAAAGTTGGGGATGTTTGCCCTTGATCCCCCATGGTATGCTGTGTCTAAATATGGAGCTTTTAACTGCATCAGCATCCTATCCCTCTCCCACTACCCGGTAAAACAACAGGTGCTATCCAACACACCAGCTGGCAGGGAAATGGCCTGAGAGAGTCTCAGGGATTGATCATCCAATGTTTGACCAGCCACACCAGTGGAATTTGGTGTTTTGATCCTCAATTCAGCACTCTTGCATTGAGCCCTGTAGAAGAGTGGGCCAGTGACACCGTAAGGAGAGAAAGTTGAACTCATAGTTGCTCCAGGGCCCCTTGCTTTCACTTTTCACACACCTGAGCCCTGTATCAGGTGCTTGCCTCTATTCCTTGAGTGCCTTGAATGCAGAATCACATGACACTCCCACGCAACTGTCAATAACCATTTTCCAGGGCAGATTCACTACAACTGCCCTCCCATTATTAATTGAGATACATTCTTATTTCACAGGGTCTTTCTCAGGCACTTTTCCAATAGGGTGACCTTTCAGGCTGGGAAGCTGGCTCAAAGGGTTAGAGTGTAGCTTTGCATATGAGAACCTTACCAGATACAGAAGTAAGATATTTGCTTTGCATGCATTTAAATCCTACTCAAACCTGGCACTACCAAGATTTGATCCCTGGATCCACCTGGTTCTCTGAGCACAGAATCCAGAATAGCTCCTAAACCTCACTGGATGTGATCTGAAAACAGAAACCAAGATGTCCTTATAAGTTCTGTTTCTTCAGTAGGAATGTGGTCAGCAGTAGAGTGCTCTCTTTGCACGTGTGAGGCCCTGGGTTCTGTCCTCTTCACAGATGCAGCAGGAAAGAAACAAGTCCTACCTTCCTTTTCCTCTTTGGTGAGATCACTCTCCTTGAAAGCGTGGTGACTCTTTTTCTCTTCACTGTTCTGTCCTGGCTCATGCATAAGAAGTGATGCTAGACCCCAGCTGTGGCCTGCCTAAAAATACAGACTCCTGCACTCCCTTGGTGGCCTGTCCGCCTCTACTGAAGGAAGGAGAAGTGGGAACACCCACGGCTCTGCCCAGGTCCATATCCTCATCTGTTGCTGTTCCCTCTACCTTTTTGGAAAAGGTTTGAGGTGGTGACAACCTTAAGACAATTCAACAGTTGCCTGTGAGGGAGAGTTTGCACTCATATCAGCCTCTTTACTGCCAGGGTGTTCCCTCTACCATTAGCCCCTATTCCTTCTCCCCAGTAAAAATGACCTATTTAAACCAGATTTTTTAAAACAAATTTTCTTCTTTTTTTTTTTGTTGATGGAATGAACAAGTGAATATATAGTATTGACCTCAGTTTAATTTGCAAGAGTTTTTTTTATAAGACTTTTATTATACCACCGTGGGATATACAATTACGATGTTCATATTTGGGTTTTGTTCATTCAGTGTTCCAGCACCCATCCCTCCACCAGTGCCCATCTCCCACCACCAATGTCCCCAATTCTCTCCCCCCTCCCCAGCCCCACCTCCATGGCAGGTTCTTTATTTCTTTCCCTTTCGCTCTATCTCTTTCTCTTTTCCTTCCCGTCTAGATTCCGGATTACAGAACATACATTAAAGGGTTGTCATGTGTATCTTTTTGCCTCTATTTAATGCTCAGTTCTAGGTTGGCATTAGTACCCTCGACAATTGTTAGCACACTGTTCCATTTTCTGTCTTACCTAGCCTCTGACTCCCACATGTTTGTCATAATTTCCACCTTTGACAAAACCTCCTGATACATGTTTCACTTGACCTTGGATATTGGTATCATAATATATACATATATATTTATGTCATGCAAATAAATGCAGTCATTCTATATCTGTCTCTCTCCTTCTGGCTAATTTCACTCAACATAATCTTCTCCATGTCCATCCATTTATAGGCAAATTTCATAACTTCATTTTTTCCTAACAGATGCATAGTATTCCTATGCAGCTGTATTAATATTAATAGTATGCATAGTATTAATGGCTTCAGCTGTGCTTATTGATTGACAAGTCTTAGAAAGCACAGCTTGGGCGTGCTCCCTCCCTGTGACTCCACTGAGGCTTTCTTTTTACTTTAGTTCTGATTTTTGAAATACTCAAACACAATATTAGAGAAAGTAATATAATAGAATGTCTTGAAACATCGCATTGGAAATCTCATTTTATCTACTTCACAAACTGGCCCCACAATGAATCAGCTATTAAAAACTATGGGGCCAGGCCAGAGTATGACCCCCAAAAAAACAAAACAAAACAAACAAACTTTGGATTTATGTGGGGATGCCTCTGGGGTCCCCAAAAAGTGCAAGGAAGCCGAGTTCCCTTCTCTACCTCCAGGTCAGTGGGGAATGGATGAAGACTCTGGAATCCGATGCAATTTTAAAAGGCTTTACTTATCACAGGTTCAGGCATACAAATCAGCAATAGGAAAAACCCAGTGCTTAGGATTCCCGGCTAGAATCCCAGCCACATGTAGGCCAAGATGGCGGCCACCACGTGTAACGACTCTGTAGGGAGGAGACAAAAAACATAACTCCCAAGAAGGGTGGAGCCCAAAAAGAGAGGAGAGAGAGAGAGAGTGAGAGAGAGAGAGAGAGAGAGAGAGAGAGAGACAGAGAGAGAGAGAGAGAGAGAGAGACAGAGAGAGACAGAGACAGAGAGAGAGAGAGAGAGAGAGAGAGAGAGAGAGAGAGAGAGAGAGCCGGGGCGATAGCCCAGCGGGTAGGGCGTTTGCCTTACGTGGCCGGCCTCTGCCTGCCTGGGTTCGATCCCCGGCATCCCATATGGTCCCCGAGCACCGCCAGGAGTAATTCCTGAGTGCAGAGCCAGGAGTAACCCCTGAGCATTGCCGGTGTGGACCCCAAAAAAGCAAAAAAAAATTTTTTTAAAAAAAGAGAGAGAGAGAGAGAGAGAGAGGAAGCAGGCTGGTTTCATACCCCTGCAACTCAGACCTCCCACTATTATGAGAAGCAGGAAGGGTCAAATGCTCTCAGGTAATTTCTCCCAGCACCTCACCTAGGCCCTTTTATATGCTAATGTTTTGAGCCAAGATCTGCCTGGAAATGCCTTTATAGGGTAGAGAAGGGGGTTTCTGAGATGGCATGTCTCTGTACCAAAGACTAATACTAATGCCAGTTAAATATTTCTCCAAGCCTTCACAAGAGTCTCATCTACTTCACTGTAGTTTTGCATTTTAGTTGTCTTTGAGTTATCAGGGAGCCATGTTTGCTTGCTTGGAGGCAAGCAGCATTTCCTCTCTGGGCTAATCCAGCGTAGCCAGGCAAATATGCTGGTCAGATCTATCTAGACCCATGATGATTGTGGTAGCATGAGAGAATATTTATACCAGCCAGTGTAGAATACATGGTCAGATAAACTGCCACATTTAAACTACCGCCTTATCTACAAAGTGATTTGCAGGGAGACAATCCAGGGCATATGCAGAGGCTTTTAGGCTTTTAGGTGTCCTGCAACAGATTTAATTTAATATAACCTAGTGGTAGTGAAGGTGCAATAATGTTGTATATCAAAACCATATGCATGAAGACCACTGAAATCCTGTTATCTAAAATACCTAATTTGTGTTCTTAGTTACATGTGATTAATATGGCTCACTTAAAAAAAACTTGCTTCTCTCCTCTTCCCCTCTCTCTCCCTGGGAGCCATCTTGAAATGGGCAATAATTTCCCCCCAACATATGTACACTGTGCAAGAAAATCCTGCCAGTACCCTTGGAAGCAGAGACCTTGATTACTCCATGGATTATCTATTCTCTTGAGTGTGGGCCTAGCACAGAGCCCTCACATACTGTCCCATGGAAGAGTATAAGATTAAATCATGCTATCCCAGTAGAGTGGTAATAAGAGCAGTCTAAGTGCTAAGCAGTTACCCACCTGTTCACCCCAATTCCTACTCATATTTATCACCCTGTGTGGACCACAACCCCCTGGGTGGGGCCTTTCCTATCATCTTTTTCAAATAAGAAAATGGAGGTTTTACTTATTTTGATCTCTGGGACTGTTTGGTTCTCTGTTTGGTTTGTTTTTTGAATCACACTTGGTAGCAGTCTTTTTCAAGGCCAGCCCAGGTATGCAGATCCAGAGACTCACACACAGGGGCAGAGCTGTTACTTGCTCTCCCTGTGCCCAGCTGATCATGAGGGCGTCTGGGAGGGACGGTGGGTTCTAGCCCTGGCCCGCCACCCCAGAAGAGCCTCACGCAAGAAGCCAGGAGGAACCCCCCACACTATGAGGGCCGCCATTTTCCACATCCACACTCCTCTCTTCCCAGAGTTCCACCCAGCAGAAGAGCTGATTACAACCCTGGCTCATGCGGTCGCAAAGCAGCCGTGCCATTCATCAATAAATGCTCGAGTTTTTAGAGTGACTACAAGAGAATCCCCCCCCGCATGGCAGAGCCTGGCAAGCTACCCATGTCGTATTTGACATGCCAAATACCAGTAACTATTATAGACCTCATACCATGACTTGATGGAATGGTTTGGGGCTCTTTATGTTCCTGGAGTGGGCAGATGCCCTTGGGCTATCTCGCATATGACAGGATGTATTGAGATGTTACTGGTGCCCCTCGAGCAAATCGATGTTCTATGGGAAGACAGTGATACAGTGATACTTGGTACTCAGGGCTTACTCCTGGCTCTGTGCTCAGGGATCATTCCTGGCAGGACTTGGGGGGACCTTATGGGATGCTGGGGTGGAATCCAGGTGGACCATGAGCAAGGCAGGTGCCTTAACCCCTGGACTACTTCTCCACCCCGGATCTGGGCTTTGAAGGCAAATTGGTTAATAGACACGTCTGCCCAAGGCACCACCAAGGAACCTACTCCATGTGTTGAAGATCCATTTCCCAGCCAGGGCTGTGTGGGGCTTCTGAACTCTCTGGCAGCAACTGTTAGGGAAAGATGAGAGATCTGGGCGTATATCTAGGGGAAAGGGGTAAGGCCAGGGGCGCAGCGAGAGGCAGAGCCTGTCCAAGAGCCCTGGATCTCTGTGGATTGCCCTTGTCCAGGCTGGGCCAATGCCCATCCCCATGAATTCCCTGAGGGAGGCCTCCCCACCTCCTCTCTTTTTACAAGTCCACACAAACCATCATTACCACACACTCTCAAGCCCACACAAATACCACATCCACATGCCCACAGACCCACTCTACTCCACTGGCAGGCCAGCCCCCACTAGGCCTCATCCCTACAGGCACACACTTGTGGCCACACACATCTCAGGGAATGGATAAACGCGTAGACCCTGAAGGCAGAGGGCCAAAGGGTGGGGGTGGTATTCTGGAGTCTGTCAGAAGTAAAGATGAGCTGATTTCAGATAGGAAACATGTCTGTCTGTCTATCCTTGTTTGTTTTGTTTCAGAGCCATATCCAACTTTGCTTACGGATTGCTCCCAGTGCTATACTCAGGGATCACTGCTAGCAGTATTGGAGGGACCATGTATGTTGTCAGGAATTGAAATACACAGGGCAAGCATTTTACTTGTTGTACTGTCTCTCTTGGCCTGTCTCTGTCTTTCTAGATGTTCATCCGTCATCTCCAACAGACTCTCCAACCTACCTGCTATCTGTCATCTTTAACAGATACTCTTTAGATCTGGACAAGGCCAACGCTTTGGGGCTCCGGGTCTCTCTGCAGGTTCAGTGACTCTAGAAGGGGCTTAAGCATTGATGAGTGAGGTTGGGTCCAGGGCTGGGGAGGGGTGAGTTGTCTTGTTAAACAGGATTGAAATAATTCTCTTCCTTGAAGGAGGGGAGCGCTCAGTTTAAGCTCTGAGATGGGGGGTGGGGAACCCACCAACTGCTAGCAAGATAATCCAATTTCCTTTCTCTTTTGCTCTGAAAGGGACAGGCTTGGCTTTCTTACTTCAGCTTCATGCTGGGTCACAGTCTGGCTAGAGTTCTCTACCCCTCCAGCAGAATCCATATCAAAGCCATTGCCCCCCAGGGTTCATTAGGAGGCATTTATTTCCGCATATTCTTGGGGAGCAGGGGGAGGGAGGCTAACTTGATTCGCAATGCAAATTGCTTGGCCCTAATTTCAACTCTCCCTCCCATCTCACAGGGAGATTTACAGGTCATTAAAAATATATGATTGCCTCCAAAAATAGCAGTGACTTGCAGTGCTGGGAAAGATGGGCAGGAGGGGCCAGGTGCTGGTGCTGGAGGCCCCTGGGTGATGTGGGAATGGATGTGTCCAGACAAAGGTCCTTACTCTTGTTCTAAAACATAGGCTGCACATCATAGGGTTGGTGATCCAGTTCTGAAGCCAAATTGGACACTCATACCTACTCCATATTTAATTTTGTTTTATTTACTGCAGCTGGGGCATGAGGATGAGGTGTGGTGCCTGAACTCTTGGTTTTCCCATTTTTTGAGCTCTTGGTTTCTTTCTTTACAGTGATGGAGATAGGGGGCTGGAGTCATAGTACAGCAGGTAGGGCATATGCCTTGCGCGCAACCATCCCGGATTTGATCTTCGGCATCCCACGTGGCCCCCCTGAGCACTACCAGGAGTAATTCCTGAGTGCAAAGCCAGGAGTAACCCCCTGAGCATCGCTAGGTGTGACCCAAAAAAAAACAAAAACAAAAAAATGGATGGAGATAGAAAAGCAGCTGATCCCGAGCACCTGATACAAGGTGAGGGCAGAGTGGTCAGTAAGCTCTGCAGAGCAGGCCCTCTACATCTGGTCAAGCTCATTGGCTCAGGATCATGATTCTCCTTTCCATTGTCTTCCCCAGTTGGATTTCTGGGACCCAAGCTATCAAGAAGTTATGAGAAGGGACAAAAAATTGGTGTTTGGTCCCTGTATTGCATGACAGAACTATTTAGGTCTTTGTCTTGAACCTAATTGATACCATACAGGTTGGCCTCTATAGAGGTGGGAGAGAAGATCTAAGGGCATTGATCAGAAGCGAATATATACATCCATAAGGATTAGAGGCAGGCGGAGGCAGACTCACTGGGATTCCAGATAGAGAGCCTTCAGGCAGAGCCCACCTGAATCCCAAAATGGACCAGCCCTAAAGTGAAGGGCTGAAAGATGTTCTGTGTCTATGATAAACACAGAGCCCTGGAGGAACAAGAATACAGTGCCCTGTTGTTAAAGAGAAGCCATATATTTTGAAGGTTGAAAGTTATTTTTTAATCTAGATGTTGAAAGGTATATGAGAAAATGGTCTGGCAATTCCTTAAAATGTCATGCATAGAGTTTGAATGTGATCCACTAATTCCACTGCTACATCTGTACCCCTAAAGAGATAAAAAGTATAGAACCACATGAAAATTTGTTCACCAATGTTCAGAGCAGCATTATTTATAATAGCCTTGAGTGCAAACAATCCAAATGCCCATCATGGAATGAATGGAAAATAAAAGTGTGTCATCCTGCTCACTTACAACACAGACACACAGACACACACACACACACGCCATTATTCAGCATTTAGTCTCCACTGACGCTTTGGAGCCAGCCCTGTACAAGGCCAGCACCCAGCCCACTGTACTGTGGATCCACCTTCCTCTGTCCTTGTCACGTCCCTTCTCCACAGCCACCTGTGCTTCAGCATCTTCATCTTTTTGTCACAGTCCTAGAAACCTTCCATGCCGTTTGTCATCCCTGACCATGAGATTCTTTTCTCCTGTTTCTCTGTCCACTGATCATCCACGTGTCTTCCAGAGTCCTCCCCTGGCCTGCCCTTCACCGGAGACAGTTGATATTTATCTTTTTCCTGGGCTGTGGAACTGGGAGTAGTTCCCTGGGTAGGGAGTGTTGTGGCTTCTTTACCCAAATCCTGGCATGATGTGGGGGCACATAGGAGGTGCTTAACTAATGAGGAAGGTGAGGGTAGGACAGTAGAGGGAAAGAAGGAAAATAGGGTTATTTTAATATGATTTTTATTTGTATGCAATAACATTTAAAAAAGAGAAATTAGTTACAAAAGATCTCTGTGTGTTCCTACATAAATTTTTAGTAGTGAGTTTATTGGTGTAGGTGAGAAGGAAAAATCGGCATATTTTACATTCTAAATTATCGACAGATTTGAGATTTAAAAGATGGTTTTCTGGGGCCGGAAGGATAGCCCAGCCCCCTGAGCATCTCTGGGTGTGACCCAAAGAGAAAAAAAAAAAGATGGTTTTCTTTGGGTCAGACAATAGTACAGTGGTTAGGGTATTTACCTTGCATGCAGTTGACCAGGGTTGGATCTCTGGTGTTTCATATGTTGTCTTGAATATCACTGGGAGTGATCCCTGAATGTAGGAACCAGGGAGTATGTCCTGAGTACTACCAGATGTGGCCCCCAAACAATATTAAAAAAAATGATCTTTTACAGTTCAAATTCAGTTCTTCCATATAGGAAAATCATTTTTCTCTCCTAAAATCACGTTGGTCATTAGTTTCAAGAAAAGGGGGTTTGAGCCCAGGACCTGTCCTGGGGTGACCAGCCATAGCATGCAGAGCCTCAAAACTCGACTCTTGGGGGCCGGCGATAGCCCAGCGGGTAGAGCGTTTGCCTTGCATGTGGCCGGCCCATGCCTGCCTGGGTTCGATCCCCAGCACCCCATATGGTCCCCCGAGCACCGCCAGGAGTAATTCCTGAGTGCAGAGTCAGGAGTAACCCCTGACCATTGCCGGGTGTGACCCCCAAAAAAAAAAGCAAAAAAAAAAAAAAACCTCGACTCTCCCCTAGCTCAGCTGACCATGAGGCCCCCAGGAGGACAGATGAGTTTTGGGTTGGCCCATCACCTCTGGGGGTTCTGGAAGTAGCAGGATGAGACTTGCCCACCACATTAGCCGCCATTTTTGCTATCCAGATGCTGAACATGAGGCCCCTAAGTTGCATGGCCGCTTGCAGCCACAGCAGTCCATCAAACTAGTGGAAACAGTTATGTCCTTTAATGTACTGCATTCTACGATGTGCAGAAAAGGTAGGCGGGAAGGAGATATAGAGAGGAGAGAAAAGATATACAGAACCCGTAGGGTTGTTGGGGTGTGGGAAGGGAGGGAGGCGGGGACATTGGTGATGGGAGATGGGTTCGGGTGGAGGGATGGGTGTTGGAACACTGTAGAACCAAAACTTGAGCATGAGCATCTTGCAATTGTATGTCTAAAAGTGGTGTAATAAAATTTAAAAAAAAAAAAAAAAAAAAAGAAAAGGGGGTTTGACTGAGCAAAGGCTGAGTATGGAATTCCTATTCTCTTTGTTCCAATGGAAGCAGGCACAGTCATCCCCTCTCAGATTAGAAGGGGTTTAATTCTTTTCCTTGACCCAAAACTTCTTCCGTAGTGCGTCCTGTGTACAAATGCAGTCAGGCTGAGCTCATCAAATGGTGTTCACATGAGTGTGAGTGTGGAGATATGGGGGGTGCAGGCAGTGGGGATGGCCTCTCTTTACTAGTTAGTATTTACCAAATCTTTATAATCATTAACTCATTGCCCCAGTGGAGTAATTTCCACAGGGACTGATGGGAATTGTGTGAACTTAGGATAATAAATGACCTGCTGACTTGGTGATCCTATTCTGCTCTCTAAACAGCTTCTTTGTGCAACATTTTTCAGACTGGGGCTGCACAGTGCAGAGGACAAACCATTAAGTGCCTCCAGTTCCGATTCCCTACATTGCCAGCTCTATGGCCTTGACTGCACCCTCAGCTGTGTGATGTTTGGCTCCCAGTCAGGGAAGACCAATCAGTAGCAGATGTACCACCACTGATGCTTCCTGTCACCAGGGTAGACATGACTAATCAAGCCCAGACCCTTTTGGGGCCTAAGCAGATATTCAAAACCCCACTGACCACAAATTGGACATCTTGAGAGTGGCAGCTTACTTGCTGCACATGGACTAGGCATGTTCCCCACTATGCCGTCCAAGGCTGACATTCAATCATTTGAAGTATTACAGCTCTTTGTTTTGTTATGGCAACTACCACCAACAGACTACATAAAATTCTGCAATTCCATTCCAAGGATCTCAAAGAATTTCACTCCTCAAAATGCTAAGAGACAGGAAAATAAGCAATCTATTCCAGTCACCTCACCGCTGAGATGCCTGAAATGAAGAGGGTGGCCTGGACACCCAAAAACAAGTTTCATGCAGGGCTAAAAGCAAAGGTGGCTACCTCTTCCCTCAAAATAAAGGGCCAGGAGCCAGTCCTCTATCCAAAGGGGGAATTCCTCTAGCCGTTAATGAGAATTTGGCATTAAAATGAACAGGCCTCCTCTCAAACTCTGCTGGTGGTGATGTATAATGAAGTGATTGCTTTGGAAAACTGTCATGCTTCCAAATACTAAACACAGAGATACCACAGGAAACCATCATTCACTTCTAGGTATTAATCCAAAGAGAAATAAAAGAAACCACCTAAAAACTAAACAAGAATGTTCATAGTAGCCTGGCTTATAATCGCTCAAAAGAAATACCTAAATATTCATTAACTGATAAATGAAAAAATAAAATATGCTTTATCTATACAATAGAATAGTATTCAGCCATATGAAGAAATGCATGCTATACATGGATGAGTCTTGGAAATATCCAGTGAGTTCCAGGAGCCCAGGCTTTGCTTGCAGGAGCCCCAGGAGACCACATGGTCTCATGAGTGGGAATGGTGCCATGTCCACTCTTGGATATGATGACTCCAAAAAGAAAAAAATTAAGTAAAGTAAGTCCATCACAAAAGGCCATAAATTGGATGATTCCATTGATATGAAATGTCAGAAGAAGTAAACTGATGGAGACAGAAAGCTAAGCCACGAGACAAAACTAGTAGAACATTTAAATGGTTAGCTCCAGTTCTGAGGAAATCTTAATGTGGCAAGTCCAAGGTGGTTTTCTGTAGACAGAGTGTGTGGGCACACCCTTAATTGTGGTAATGGAATAGCATACTACATAGTGTCTTTGGTAATTAAATGACAGAACACTGATAAGATTCTTGCAAGTTTAATTAATGTGTCTAAGTCTATCTCCAATAACCTTAAATCACCTATGAATAAAATAAAATGTTTACTCCTTAGTGGGTCCCCCTCCCCACTGCCCAAACCCAGTGCATGTTCATGCCTGTCTCCTTATGAGCCTTCCATTTCTCTCCCTGCCTTATAATATAGTCAGGACATAACTATAAACCAACTGCCCCACCTAACCCTGGAACTCCTAAGAACTGACCTCTTATAATTTTGTCATTCAAAACTACCCTGCCGGGGCCAGAGCAATTCTCTAAAGGGTAAGGTGTTTGCCTTGCATATGGCTGACCCGGGTTCAATCCACGGCATCCCATCTGGTCCTCTGAGCACTGCCAGGAGTAATTCCTGAGTGCAGAGCCAGGAGTAACCCCTGAACATTGCTGGGTGTGACCCCCCAAAAAGCAAAACAATAACAACAAAACTACCCTGCCATCCTGTATGTAGACCTCCATGTCTTCATGGATGAACTGTTCTCTCCATCTGTGCTGCCTTCCTTATCTGGAAAATTCAACTCACCCTGTAGGAAACAGAGGTCTCTGGGAACCCTCTTACTTGTGTCCATGATCCTGTCCAAATTTTATCTCTTGATATGTCTTGTGCTTTCTCGTTGACTTTTCCATCTCCCTGACACCACTGCGAGCCCATCAAGAGCTGGGAGATGTCTTAGGGATCTGAAAATTACCAGGGCTTTTAGGCAGTGCCAGACACATAATGGGCCCTTGCAACATAAAGGAATGGGCACTCAGGAGCCCTGAGCTTAGATAGGAAAGTGGTGTTATTTTAGTAGGTTATAAGTTTGCTTTTGTTTGCTTGTGGAGAGGAGTAAGGTAGCCAAATTCATGTCTGGGCAGAACTTTTTAAGTGTTTGGATTCAGGAGAGATAACTCAGAGGCCTGAAGCATGTGTTCTGCATGTAAGCCATACAAGTTCAATCCTTAACACTGCACGGTCTCCCCAAAACTACTAGGAGCAACCCTGATAGGTGTTGGTCATACCCAACACCCTTCACCCACCCCCCCATCCACCACCCTCACCCTCACCCTCACCCCTGCCTCCTGAAAAAAATAAGTGTTTCATTTCAGTTACAACTTCAGTTCCAGTCCATAGCTCCAACTGTATGAACCTCCCACCCTGACTCAGGAGAACCCCCTGCAATGTTGAGGGAAAGACATGATTATGTCAGCTGGTAGAGAAAATCCTGAAAGGTTTAGTCTTTAGGTCTAATGGACTCTTTCCATGAGCACAACAGGGCCATTGGGTGATGCCCCCTGGCAGCAGCTGTATTCTGCAGCAACCCGCTCATGCCAACGCAGGTGAAGTATTAGATCATGTGTGCATGGCTGCACTTACTGCTTGACTGTAAAATCAAGCAGGACTTTTATATACACACAGCATGTAAAATTTCCAGAACTTGTGTGGTTTTAAATGCATGTATTTAAATTTTTTATTAACCAGAATATAATAATATTCGTGAGTGCGTGTGAGAGAGAGAGAGAGAGAGAGAGAGAGAGAGAGTTGTACTTTCCCCCAGCCTGTAGCCTTGTATCCTGTCTGGCTACTCCCTTCCCACTTCGCATCCTAATTTGGGCGCTACCAACCTAAGCACAGCTCCAAGCCGCAGAACTTGCCTTCCTCACTCACTTCAGGAGGATAAAAATGGGTTGGGTGAGTTATAGAAACAGCCTCAAACCCACAGCTGTTGATGCCTTCCTGGAGAAATTCTCTAGCTCAATCCTTGGGCCCAACTGCAGGGGAGGGTGCGAGCAAGAGTAGGTAAGAAGTCGGCTGGGAAGAAATGCAATGTCAATCATTTAGGAACACATAGAAATGGATACTTAGCCTCCTCTGAAAATGTCGGACCAGGCAAAATTAAGGGCTTTTGGGAAGTCTCTGCCACAGGCAATTCTAGGGTCCGAAACCTCAGATGCAGCGAGTGAAGCTGGATGAAAAGGCAGCCTTCTGGGGTGTATATACAGAAGAAGTGATGGGCTCCATAAAACATGAATTTTTTTAATCTCCCGAGGGAGCACCCCTGACAACACACCATGAGGGCACAGCTGTGTTTACTCCGGGGTCACCTAGTGTTACTTAAAGAAATGCTTTAGCTTTTGCCCTCGGTGACCACCTTCTCTTTTCCAGGATATGAAGTAGGTTACCACCGAACCAGACACTATTAATGGGCCGGCACAGCTATGAAGACACCAGCCAGTCTGCTGGTTTATAGCTTCCACCAGAAAACACCGGGATCCTTAGGAAAGAAGAGAGATTTTACAGCACTTTCCAGAACACCAGACTTTCTAGACCTGCTCCATAGGGAGAAAAGCTATAGCAAATGATACCGCATCAACTGCTATTGGACTGAGAGAAGAAAATCATCAAATGGTATTTATTATGTGTTGTCCTGTGCTGACATAGTGCGGGAGCCAGACAAGGAAAGGAAGAAAGCTTTAAGGCTTGTCCCCAAGGAACCTCCATCCAGAAAGAGAACACCGAGGCACATGTAAAAGTTATGACCCAATTCACCACGTACACTGCAGAGCAAAAATGTAATTAACTTTGATTTACAGTGTGCTCTACACCCTGATCTGCTCAACCCTTCTGGGCCACCAGAAGTTCTTTTTCATTTGAATCCTTGTTTAATATCTTCCCCATGGGTCTTGAGCTCCTTTTCCTATTTAGGAAACAGAGCTTACTGAATGTGATCTTATCTTTCTTCGAGGATCCAGAATCTTGCAATGTCAGATTGATGTCTGTAAATGTTAACTTCACTTCCTGAGGTCAAGTTCCCTATGCTCTGGGCTGGACTGCGGATGAAGTAAGTGTGTTAGCTTTGAAGTCAAAATCCAGCTCTGCAACCTAACAAGCTGGGTGGCCTGGGACAAGTTGCTTCACCAGTCTGAGCCTTTGAGCTTTAACCTTCTCATCTGTATAATGGAAATAATGGTAGTTCCTTGCTAAGAACTGCTATTGCTACTAGGAAAGTTGTTTTATGTATATTTATAAATACATGAGGCACCCAGGAGGGTAGACGGGTTCTAGCTCTGGCCCGCCATCCCAGCAGAGCCTCACAAGAAGCCAGAGGAACCCCCTTACCATAAGGATTGCCATTTTCAACATCCGGACTCCACAGCTCATCAGAGCTCCACCCAGCAGAAAAGCTGATCTTTGCCTGTCTTGTGTGGCTGCTTTGTAGCCACGTGGTTCATCAATAAATGCGTGAGATGAGAGGCTACTACAAGAGTATCCCACCCACTCGGCAGAGCCTGGCAAGCTACCGTGTCGTATCGATATGCCAAAAAGCAGTTACAATTATAGACCTCATTCCAGTGACCTGAAGGAATGGTTTGAGGCTCTTCATGTTCCTGGAGCGAGCAGATGCCCTTGGGCTTCACTAGCATGTGACAGGACGTATGGAGATGTTACTGGTGTCCACTCAAGCAAATAGATGAACAATGGGAAGACAAGTGACAAATAATTTATAAATATATATGTTTGTATACATACACATATATTACAACTATCTACATATATATTATACATATATATGTAGATATACACATTAATCACACCAGCTGTGCTCAGGGCTTACTCTTGACTCTGTACTCAGGGAATCATTATTGACTGTGCTCGGGAGATCATATCCAGTGCTGGGAATTTAAACCAGGATCAACTGCAAGCAAGGAAAGTGCCTTAATCCCTGTGCTATCTTTCTAGTCCAACTATAAAGTTCTTAAGCATGGTCTGTGCAAGAATCAACAAACAAATGCATAATTTTTTGGTGGGCAGCACACCAGGAAATGCTCAGAGGCTGGGGATTAAACTAGGGTTAGCTGCATGCAAGGCAGGTAAGTTAACTCCTGTATTATCTCTCTGGTCTCAGGTGAATAGTTTTATTCATTATATCAAGACTTGGCAGAGCCTGGCATGCTACCCTTGTCATATTTGATATGCCAAAAACTAGTATCAATTATAGACCTCATTCCCATGACCTGAAGGAATAGTTTGAGGCACTTTATGTTCCTGGAGCAAGCAGATGCCCTTGGGCTACACTAGCATGTGACAGGACGTATGGAGATGTTACTGGTGCCCGCTGGAGCAAATTGATGAGCAATGGGAAGACAAATGATACAAGTGATCAAGACTCAGTGAAGTATAGGTGAACCTCAGGACATATGCTAGAAATTGTAATGGTTTTCAGTGAGCATGCCTTAGGACTACCCTACCTGACTCTCACAGCTGGAAACAATTGAGTGTTGCCCTCAATCACCAGGGTCTGCCTCACTCAGGGTTCTGTTCCCTCCCCTAACTGGATGATGTGGAAAGTTCAGCCGCACTGCTCTTTGAGACAACTATAAGGGCTGTTATAGGGTGGAGATTGGCTTTTGGGTCAATTAAGACCCCAGGTACAGCTGCAACACTCTGCTGTGATCAGAACATCTCCCAAGTGTTCTCACCAATAAACCCAGGGCCCAGAACTTTCCACGTTGGAGTGCCTTTATCCCAAGAATATTTCCAATTGAGATCTTCCTAAGTGTGAACGGATAATTTAACTTTTTCTTGAGATTTAATAAACTGAAAAAATGTCAATGAATTGTTTCTGGTTAATTAGATCCCATATTTATTTCTTATTGCTGCTGCAACAAATTATATGCCATAAATTTAGTGGCTTCAAACAATATAAATGTATCATCTGAGCTTTTGTAGTTCATAAGTCTGAAAATGAGCCTCTAAGCTAAAAATCCAGGTTTTCTCAGATGTAAGTTCCAAACGTGGAAGTTCTCAGGTGTCATCTATCTCCCTGCCCTTTCCAGTTTCCAGTAACTGCTCATATTCCTTGGTTCATGGCCTTCATCTGCTGTCTATAACGGCAGCAATACCGGGTTCCACACCACTCTCATTTCCTCTGTCTGTCTGTCTGTCTGTCTGTCTCTGTCCCTGTCTCTCTGATTTATTGAGGTAACTTGGTTTACAAGAGCGTAAATCATTTTAGAGGTGCAATGCTGCCACACCACACTCCCTACCCAAGTGTTAATACTCCTCTGCCACAATCCATGGGGGTAATTTTCTTTTGCTTTCCCAGTGCCTCAGTTAATCACAGGCCTAACATCAGATTTCTCACTGGACATTGACTATTTCTTTGCTTCTTTACATACAACATCTGAGTGAGATAAATTAAGTAATTGTCTTACTTCCTCTGATTTATTTTGCTTATATGATCCCTTCAGTTCTACCCATTTTGTAGCAAAAAACCCAAAACTTTTCTTATAGGTCAGTAGTGTTTCATTAAGGATATGTAGCATATCTTCCTTATCTGTTGTGCTCTTGGGTTGAAAATAGGAATTTTGGCTATTATTTAAACCTTTGATGATTTTGGGATAATATTAGGTTTATCTGCATAATCCAAATATCTCTCTGTTTCTTAGGCCAGCTGTTTAGTAACCTTCAATTCACCTTTGTCATGTAGTGTAATATATTCACAGGTTCCTGGAGTATCTTTTGGGTGGGGTGGGGGGCAGTCATCTACCTTCCATCCTAATCAACATTTTACTGCTTACGTCATAAAACAAATGGAAAACAGAGCAAAAGTTTGTGAAGATATACTTACCTAGACAATTATAGTATGAGTACATTTTGTCATCTGGGATATTTCCAGGATTGTGAGCATCTGGAAAGTGTAGTATGATTAGGAAGCTGTTAGTAGAACTGGGAGAGATGTAGGTAAAACCAAAAGAGCAAGTGCTTAAACAAACTAAAGTTATATCCCTGCAAAAAGTAGAAAGGGTGTGATTAGAGCAAAATTGTAAGGAGAGATTGAAATAGAAATGGATGACTAAACCCAGTTAGAATGTCTTTGAGGTTGGATTAGTCACCCAGATTTATCAATTGTTGGAGACTAAGTAAACCATGGAAGGAGAATACCAAAAAGTCTGGCACTGAAGTAATATACATGACAGACTATGTAAAAATCACATGAAGAAATTTTGTCAAAATTTATGTGGGGGCTAGAGAGATAGCACAGCAGGAAAGGCGCTTGCTTTGTATGCAGCATAAACCATATGGTCCCCCAACCTCTGCCAGGAGTAATCCCTGAGCGCAGAGCCAGGAGTAAACCTTGAGCATTGCTGGGTTGGCCCCAAACCAAAAAAAAAAAAAATGTTATGTGGCACTGGATTTTAGGTATCATATATTACTACCAAGAGTATCCTGCCCGCACGGGAGAGCCTGGCAAGCTAACTGTGTCATATTTGATATGCCAAAACCAGCAACAATATTAGACCTCATTCCCATGACCTGAACAAATGGTTTGAGACTTCATGTCCTGGAGCGAGCAGAGGCCCTTGGGCTATACTGGCATGCAACAGGGACAAAAGGAGACATTACTGGCGCCTGCTTGAGTAATCATGGGAAGACAAGTGAAGTAATACAAGTGATGTGGTACTGACGAGGGCTGTAGCATTTGAGAAGCATTTAAATTTGGGCTAGTGACATAAATGAGGGAATTTGTAATCTCAGGTATAAGGAGGCATACCCAATAGTTTTATTTGTCTCCTCTCTGTGTCTTTCTGTCTTTGTATCTCAGTGTTTCTGTCTCTGTCTCTGTCTCACAGACATTTCTGGTTTAGGACTGAGCACTGTAGAACAGAGGTATATATTTGGGACGGGGTGCAGACACTGTTCTTATTGAATCTTTTTGCTCATGCTACAATCAACTGAATACAACCTTAAAGGCTCAGGCAAGATACAAGTCAAAAGGACTTGTGACCTAATCAATTTCCCCTGTCTTAGCAGACTTGAGTTTCTGGAACTTTCAGGCAAATTACTTGTGAATATATATAAGGACATTTTAGGTATGTTTTAAATAAACATACCAGAGCTTATGCATCCCACATGAGTCTCCCCCTTCAAAGCAATCTCCCTGGAAGACAAATCACTTATTCTAAAGATACTGCTAAAAACACTCTGGATCATTTCTTTTTTAGACACTTAAGTGCATTCCTTGGAGTATCTTGATGGGAGCAAATATTTATCTTTTAAAGGTGGATTTGATTTTAACAAAAGACAAAATTCATTTAGATCAAAGTCTGGGCTGTAAGAAGAATAATAAGGTTAAGTAATGACATTTAAAGGAAAAAAATGAGGAAAATATAATTTAATGAAACTAGTTTTCACATGAGGCTTGTGAAAGATTCTGAGAGCCAAAAGAGTAGAACAATGGCAGCATTGATGAGCTAAGTTGGCACCTTTCAAAGAGCTTTTTTAACAAGATTACACACAAGGCTGGAGAGATCATACAGCAGGTGATGCATTTACCTTGCACACAGTCTGCGTGGGTTTGATACCTGGCACCAGATTTGGTGCTCTGTGCTCCACCAGGAAGATCCCTGAGCACAGAGCCAGGAGTAACACCACAGCTGTGAGTGGCCCCAGAACCAAAAACAATTCCTGCCCTGCCAAAGGCCCAGCACTCCACCCACCCACATCTGGCTCTCACTGCTGCCAGAGAAACGGCTCAGCTTCAGGACTGATCTCAAAGAGGCCAGAGACACCTGCAGTTGATCATTCAGCTCCAAAGCCCCTGAAGCAAATAGCCGCATAAGCAGCTG
>JAJIBD010025210.1:80000-101856 GCA_021461705.1 Cryptotis parvus
TTCAATTTAACCTCAATGAAAAGCAGCAAAAGTGTTGCTGATTATGTTTCCCATTGATCCATTCAACCAACATTTATTGAATGTTCTCTTACTGTCCAACCTAAACTGGACACTGGGGATGAAAATGAAGAGTGGAGCATCCTGGGGTCGGGAGAGCTAGGCCAGGGCCGAGGGTGTTTGCCTCGGATGCCCGCTTCCATCCGGGTACCCACAGGATCCTCTACAGACCAGGGTCTTGGCGACCTGAGACAATGTGTTCTCTGGCTCTGTCAGCTGAGAATCACGGAGAAGGGAACTGGGAGGAGCTTCTGGGCTTCCCGAGCCCTTCAGAACCCTTCCTCCCCCCCCAAAAAGTCAGCATCCTGGGGGAAGCTCAAGCAGCCGAGCACACACTTGGGTTGTGATCTCTGGCAGTGCCCTCCGGCCTCTCCCGGCACAGCCTGCTGTGGTTCCTGTATAAACCAAAAAAAGTTTTGAATCCTTCTGACCAGTGCAGTTTAGTGGAGAAACAAGTACCAACTGAAAAATCATGGTAAAATGGAAACAATAGTGTCCTCCTCCCTCCTCCCCATATCGGGGTGCTTTCCAGAACCCTAGTGAATGCCAAAATATCTGGAGAACACTGAACCCTATATACACCATATTTCCCCCTATAGAACTTTTCCCCAAAAGTTGAATTCTCTGGGATAAGGAGAGGCTAAATCTGACTAGCCCAAGAGATGGAAAACCTGCCACGGAGGCAGGCTAGGGAAGGGGGGGAATCGGGGACATTGGTGGTGGGAGGTGAGCACTGGTGGAGGGACGGGTGCTGGAACACTGTATGGCTGAAACCCAAACATGAACATTTTTGTAATTGTCAAAAAGAATAAATAAAGTTTAAAAAAATCTGACTAGCCCAAAGTCAACTTCTAGTTTGGAGGGTGTGGACACCCTTTCTGGGAGAAACTGCCCCATGGATCTCTTAGCTCTGACTGCACCAAAGAGGAGCTTTAAGAATGTTTGCACTGCTAAGGTCCCCTAGGCAACTGGCTGGCTGGTAACCGCCAGTGGAGACTCAAGTAGAGTTTTTCTTGACCTCTAGCGTCCTTGGTCTCCATCAGCTTAGTAATGACACCCTGCAGCATCATGTTTCTCTGCCATTCCTGTACATGCTTATACGACCTAATGTTCTCTTCGTTGTATGTTCCTCAATCATGCATGCTCCCATTCCCCCCTCATGAATATGTATGAGTTTCCTAAAAACTACTAGAATATGTATAAGCTGTTAGGGCATTCCTATCTCTGCTGGGCATGAAACCGGACCCCCTACTCCCTTTTTGAAACTGGTCCTCTGCTTGTGCTGGTAGACATCTTTACCAGCTGAAGTGGTTTTGCTGCCAATAAAGTCCTTTTCCTTTCTGGATTTTGGGCTGCACCCAGAGATGCTCTTTGGCTCTGAGCATATGCAGTGTCAGGGATCAAATGCAGGTCAGCTGCTGCAGGGCAAGCACGTTACCCGCTAGACTGTGTTACTGGCCCACGGTCCCTCATTTCTATGCAGTTGTTCCTGTACTTTTCTAGGATAACCAACATATCTCTGATTATGCCTAATTTATTAATGAGACACAGCAAGAGATTAAAAACAACTAATAGAACAGTTATAATAAGAATTATAATAAGGGTATGGGCTTTATAATATAGAATATGGGCTCTCTCTAAGCATATCTCACTTGCATAATATTTCCAAGCCTTGACTCAACAGAAGTCAGAGAGAGTGAAATAGCTGGTCTGGGGCATTGCTCCAAGTGCTCCGTGATTCTGTATTTAACTGTGGCAGGAACAGTTGGGAAGAGCAGCTCTGAGTTGAGTCTTGAATTCATCAGGCATAAGGAAGGGAGATGTTCCCCACAGAAGGAACAGAAAATGCCAAAGCCTAGAGAGGTAACCAGTGAACTGTCCCTGGGACTGATGGAAAGCTCTTTGTGGCTGAGGATAGCTGGAGGCCAGTGGGCCTGGTGGAAGAACCCAGTTCATAACTTCCCCTATGATGGATGGAGACTTTTGTAGGGGAACTAGTGACATCCTCTGATTTCTTTTTCACAAGAGCGCCTGGTTTCAGGGGTGGAACAGTGATAATTAGTCCTGCCTGCATGTCAGAAGAACATGGGGAGTATTATAAAATCCTCTTGCCTAATTCCACACACTTTAACCACAATGCAAGAATTTCAGGAACCCAGACATTAATCTCTCTCTCTTCTCTCTTTCCTTTCTCCTCTCTCCCCTATCTCTCTCCTCTCTCTCTCTCTCTCCTATCTCTCTCTATTCCAGAGAAGGAAATTGACGGCAGAGAGCCCAGTTAGGAGATTACTGGGCAAGGCTGGGGAGTATATAGCTAGGGCAAGGATGTCAGCATATCCCAATCTTCTGAAAGGTTTGTTAAAAGGCAGATTGCTGGGTCCCAGCCCTCCAGCTTCTGATTCAATGGATTGAAGTGGGGTTAGAGAATATGTGATACTAATCTTACGTTGGGTGCTTCTACTTCAGGTACAGGAATCCCCCCCACCCAAGAAAATAGTGGGTGGTGGCCTAATGGGAGGAAGGTATTTAGGAGAAAGGGGATGGCGAGGCCACTGGAAAGCTGTGGGTTCCATTAGCTAAAATAGGGGCCAGAGAGATAGGCTAGGGATTAAGCTGCTTGCCTTATACATGGTCAACCCATGCTTGATCCCAGCATCACATATGGCCCCTTGACTACCACCAGTGATGATTCATGAGCTCACTGCCAGGTGTGGAGACCCCCAAACAAAATGGGAGTGGAAAGAACATTTTTTCATTGTTCATGATATGGGAGAGACTGTAGGATATATAGCCCCTTACTTGTTGGTCAGAAACATTGAGATGAAGTCACAAAGCCTGCAGCTAGAAATTCTTGTCTAGTTCTGAGTAAGAAATTAGATGAATCCTGGAATAAAAACAGAAATTAGTTCAATTCAAGCTAGATATGAACTTATAACTGCATAATCTTGATCTATTATAACAGATAATCTTGAAAATATCTCTCTCTATAGATTTTATCATACCCCTACCCCCAACCCATAACATGACCAATTAAGGACTTTTATGCATTCTGCAAATAATTGACAAAAACAAAGTCCTTGTGATATAGAAACTACTGTTCCTGGCTGTAAGTAGGCACAAATGTTTAAGCTGTCTTCATCCATTTATTCATTTGTCATCACCTGTTAACTTTTAGAGCAGTAGGACTTGATCCTCGGTCACATGAGTGATGATCATCACTTCCTCTCTTCTGTGAGAAAAGTCCCAGACTGAGTCTTGGTTTCCCCACTTGTGAATGGGAGACTGGATTCTGTGACTACCCTTGATAGTCACGAGAGCCCTTGGTAACCCATCTCCAACTATTGGAGGTTGGTTTCTAATCCTGTGCCACTTTTTCCAGGAAGATTTCCAGGAGCTAGTAACACTGGAAAAGTTATTTTTCACTCAATTAATTTAACATTTTTTTTAAGTTGACATTTCTATCAAAAAACAAAAAAAAAAAAAAAACCTCAGGCCTCATTGCTAGAGCTGTGTCTTAGAGGTATTTCCAAACGTGATTCTCATTCCTCCTGTGACAAGTGCTGTCACGGTGCTCCTTCACTCCTGGACTAACAGCTACCAATAAACAGAAAATGATTTCCAACCAGCTCACATGCTGTTTACTTTCCAGAAAAATTGCACTTTCCAATCTGACAGTTGATCAAGGGGTCTCCGCTGCTGTCAGCAGGGAGAAATGTTTAAACACAGAGATGGGAGTTTAAACATTTTCTCATTATCACAGAATAAGGGGGAAAAAACACAAATAAATAAATAAGTAAAAATGGCATCCAGACTCTCTAGCCCCCGCTGAGAGTGTAATGAAGCTGTGTCACGTGAGCAGAGAACTGGTCTTTTATCTCTGGCCCCAGGACTGTTCCTCAAGAGAAAGCTGTCACGTGACTCCACTCCTGCCTTTTATCTGCCTTCCCAGCCACCCTTTTTGGGGAATTGTCTTTTCCAGAGGTGTGTGGCCTATTGTGGTCATTGTGGTGGTCCTGTTAGCACAATTTGCCTGGCCTTTTTGTGTTTACCTCCTTGAATACCCCAAAGTATTTCCACAGGCATTGTTTATGCATAACAAATTACAGAAATGAAACAAAAGACAAAAAAAACCCCACAGCTGGGACCAAAATTAGATATGATAGATAGATAGATAGATAGATAGATAGATAGATAGATAGATAGATAGATAAAATAAATAAATAAATATATAAATAAATGAATAACCAAAAAACACCATATTATAATAGACAAATTTTCAGGACTTGGAATTTGAGGGGGAAATATCGATAGCTAAAAACACTAATCTTCGTGTCTGAACGCTTATTTCAGTAGGACATGAATATAACCCAGTTATACTCATTACAAAAGTGCCAGTGACAGAACAGGCCAGTTTCACTATGATGAACCAAAGCCACAGCCAGAACCAGAACCAGATATTGTCGCCCAATTTCCTTCTCAATCCCAGTCTACCTCTTTCACTCTTTCACTGGGTTTCTTATTGTCCTCTTGCTTGCTGAACCCCAGAATGTTCACAGCACGCTTCCTGTGGGCTCTCCCGGTTTCCTTTGATGCTATTCCCCCACCCCAGGGTAAGCACCATCATTCTTCCCACCACCACTGTCACCATAATCACCTCTCCCACCACTGCCTCAACCCTGCTCATCACCATTACTGCCAACACCTCGGCTGTCACTCAATGATGTGACTACCGATAGTGCTCCTAGTGTACTATGCTGACGATGCGCCCATTTTAAATTCTCATTTAATCCCTATAAAGCAATTTGGGCCAGAGACATATAGTACAGGGGTTAAGGCAACTTGCCTTGCAGGGAGCTGACCCCAGTTCTATCCCTATCACCTTGTATAGTTTCCCGAGTACTGCCAGGGAGTGAACCCAGAGCACAGTCAGGAATAAGCCTCAATCCACATTCCCCTCCTCCCCAAAAAAGACAAACAACCCCAATAAACCATCTAAACCACTCTAGGAGAGAGGTACTATTACGATCCACTTTACACAGGAGGAAATAAAAGCATAGAGAACTAAAGTCCAAGGTTTCAGTGCTAGTTAGAAGCAGCGTCACATCCAACCAAATACAGTCTGTGACCTGAGTTTGTGAACTTGCTTAGAAGAAAGCAAACAAAATTGTTCGAATCCTTAGCCATCCTCTTTCTCTTTATCCATGCACTGTCAGAAGACATTTCTCCTGTCCTCTCCAAGGCATGTACGGGCTCTTAATCTCTTATCCCATCTTCATGGATTAACTAATTAATTCCACAAATAATTTTTTTAAATGTATGTATTTGGGAGTTTGGGCTACACTGGGCAGTGCTTAGGGACCATTCCCAGCTCTGAGCTCATAAGTGAAATCTGATGGTGCTGGTGAGCACTTTAGGGATGGAAATGTGACGTTTGACTCATGAGATATAAAGATAAACATGCTTTCTTGGAAAGAGATGCTCACAGGAAGAGACTCCCCCCATCTTCTACCGGCCATTGTCTCTGATCTCTGGAATTATGACAGTATGTTGTTTCCATGCCAGGAATCGGCCTGTGAAGGAAGGCATTGAAGGTCCCTGAAGACATACCCAAGAAAGACAGAAAGAACCTGCTGCTTGATGAAGTCACTGATCCATCAAGTCCATCAAATCCCAGAAGAACCTATTTCCGGACTTCTTAGGTGAAGTAACATCTTCAGAGAGTAAGCCATTGAACTGAGATTTCCAGTTTCTTACAGGCAAAAACATCTGGTTCTTTCTGTATTCCCCCTCACCCAAGGTAATTTTTTATCACCTCCTTAATTTCCTGCCAGAAAACTTGCTTCAAGTTCAAACTCAGTGGCCAGCTTCTCTATCAGGGCATACTGATATGTAGTTGTATCTTGGATTTATTTCTATCTGACACTTTATTTGACTATGAGATCTTTAAGGAAACTATACATTTTGTGTTTTTTGTTTTATTATTCTTATTTTATTTTGCTTTTTGGGTCCACCCAGCAATGCTCAGGGGGAACCTCGGGCTCTGCACTCAGAAATTACTCCTGGCGGTGCTTTGGGACCATACGGGATGCCAGGGATCGAACCCAGGTTGACAGCGCGCAAGGCAAATAAATGCCCTACCCGCTGGATTATCGTTCAGGCCCCAGTTTTGTATTATCAGTACTTAGATGTTTGTAACATAAATTTATGAATAATTATTTAATGCCTTAGTTTAAATTTGGCAGATAACTCGGCCACCCAAAAGATTATCCAGTGATAGTTTTTATGGAAGGAAGGAAGGAAGGAAGGAAGGAAGGAAGGAAGGAAGGAAGGAAGGAAGGAAGGAAGGAAGGAAGGAAGGAAGGAAGGAAGGAGGAGGAAGGAGGGAGGAGAGGGAGGGAGGGAGGGGAGGAGGGAGGAGGGAGGGAGGAGAGGAGAGGGAGGAGAGGGGAGGGGAAAGAGTAGAGAGAAAGAAAGAAAAGAAAGAAAGTAGGAAGGAAGGAAGGAAGGAAGGAAGGAAGGAAAGAAGGAATTAAGGAGGAAATAGTTTACCAAGATTATGACAAAATAGTTTACCAAGATTATGAAAAAATTGGATAAATTCCTATACAAATACTTGGATTTTGTTTGTCAGTTTGGGGGCCACACCTGGTGATGCTCAAGGGTTACTCCTGGCTCTGCACTTAGGAGTCTATGGGATGCTGGGGATTGAACCAGGGTTGGCTTCATGCAAAGCAAGTGCCTCACCCACTGTACTATTTCTCCAGGCCCATGGATTTTTATTTTTAATTTTGCTTCACCCACAGTGCTTGGGTGACAGTGCAGTGTTAGGGATAGAACCTTGGGTTTCTGTATGATGCAAACCAAGCACTCCTTTTGAATAATCTTATACCAGAGGGTACACATTAACCTACTCAAAGATGAAAAAGAGAAAAAAAATCAGAAAATCTCAGTAGGTTTAGAAATACTGAGCAAAAATAAAACCACCTGAGAATTTCTGAGAACTTGCTTACATTTTATTTGTTTGGGGCCACACCCTGTGGTGCTCAGGAACTCCTTCCTCAAGGGACCACACTCTTTTTTTTTTATTTTATTATACCACTGTGTCATGATTGGGTCTCAGCCACACAGTGTTCCAACACCCTTCCAATATCCCCAAATTCCCTCCTCCCTCCCCCAGCCTGCCTCTATGATAGGTGTCTTTCTTTTCTCTCTTTTTTTCTTTCTTTCTTTCTTTCTTTTCTTTCTTTCTTTCTTTCTTTCTTTCTTTCTTTCTTTTTCTTTCTTTCTTTCTTTCTTTCTTTCTTTCTTTCTTTCTTTTTCTTTCTTTCTTTCTTTTCTTTCTTTCTTTCTTTCTTTCTTTCTTTCTTTCTTTCTTTCTTTCTCTCTCTCTTTCTTTCTCTCTCTTTCTTTCTTTCTTCCTTCCTTCCTTCCTTCCTTCTTTTCTTTCTTTCTCTCTTTCTTTCCCCTCCCTCTCTCCCTCCCTTCCCTCCTTCCTTCCTTCCTTCCTCCTTCCTTCCTTTTTTTTTTCCTTCCTTCCTTCTTCCTTCCTCCTTTCCTTCCTCTCCTTCCCTCCTTCCTTCCTTCCCTTCCTTCCTTCCTTCCTTCCCTCCTTCCTTCCTTCCTTCCTTCCTTCCTTCCTTCCTTCCTTCCTTCCTTCTTCCTTCCTTCCTTCCTTCCTTCCTTCCTTCCTTCCTTCCTTCCTTCCTTCCTTCCTTTCCCACCTTGTCCTCATTCTCATCCTCCTCTTCTTCTGTCTGTCTGTCTCTTTCTCCCTTCTCTTACAAATTGTGACTTGGAATACCTATATTTAGGTGTGATCACGTATATCACTTTGTCTGTATTCAATGCTCAGTTCTAGTCTGGTGTTACCATTTCCAACAATTGTTGGCACACTGCCCAACATCAGACCTCCACTCCTGTTAGATCCCAACCATTGACAAGTCCTCCTGGTCTATGTATTGCCTGGCCTTGAATATTGGTCTCATGCTATTTGTTTTATACCCCGGAAATGAATGCAGTCATTCTTATCTGTCCTTTCCCTTCTGACTAATTCCACTCAGCATGATACTCTCCATGACCATCCATTTATAGGCAAATTTCATAACTTTATTTTTTCTAACAGCTGCATAGTATTCCGTTGTGTAGATGTACCATACTTTCTTTACCCAGTTGTCTGTTCTCAAGCACTCAGGTTGTTTCCAGTTTCTGGCTAATGTGAAAAGTGTGCTATGAACATAGAAGTGCAGATGGTGTTTCTGCTGTGAGTTTTTGGGTCCCCAGAGTAAATTCTCAGGAGTGGCACTGCTGGATCAAAGGGAAGCTCTATTTTTTTTAGTTTTTTGGAGGAATGTCTATATTGTTTTCCAAAAGGGATGGACCGGTCAACATTCCCACCAATAATGAAAGAGAGTCCCTTTCTCCCTGCATTCACGCTAGCACTGATTGTTCTTGCTCTTTTGAATGTGTTCATTTCTCTGTGGTGTGAGATGATATCTCATTGTAATTTTATATTTGCATCTCTTCTGATGATTAGTAAGGAACAACAATTTTTCATATGCCTTTTGGCCATGCGAATTTTTTCTTTGGAGAAGTTTTTGTTCATTTCTTCTCCCCCATTTTTTGATGGGGTTGGCTGTTTTTATTGTTTGATTTTTGGTAAAGGTTTACCAGTGCCTTATATATCTTGGAAATTAACTACTTATCAGATGGGCATTGGGTGAGTATTCTTCCCCACCCCATGGACTGTTTTTGTATTCTGGCCACTGTTTTCTTTTGAGTGCAGAAGCTTTTTAGTTTTATGTAGTCCCATATGTTCATCTTTGCTTCCACTTGCTTTGTCAGTGGTGTTTCATCTTTCAAGATGTCTTTAGCCTCAATGTTGTGGAGGGGTTTGCCTATGTTTTCTTCCATGTACATTATGGATTCAGGTCTGTTGTTCAGGTCTTTAACCTATTTTGACCTGACTTTTGTGCATGGCATTAGACAGAGGTCTGAGATTCATTTTTTTTACATGTAGCTGCCCAGTTTTCTCAGCACCACTTGTTGAAGAGGCTTTCCTTCCTCTACTTCATATTTTTTGCTCCTTCATCAGAGATCAAATGTTCATATATTTGAGAATGTGTGTAGGATATTCAACTCTATTCCATTGGTCACAGTTTGGTTTTTACTCCAATACCATGCTTTTTTTTTTTTTTTTTTTTTTTTTGCTTTTTTGGGTCACACCCGGCGATGCTCAGGGGTTACTCCTGGCTCTGCACTCAGGAATTACTCCTGGCGGTGCTCGGGGGACCATATGGGATGCGGGGATCGAACCCAGGCCGGCACAGGCTGGCCGCGTGCAAGGCAAACGCCCTACCCGCTGGGCTATCGCTCCGGCCCCTACCATGCTGTTTTGATTACTACTGCTTTGTAGTACAGTTTGAAGTTGGGGAAGGTGATGCCTATCATCTTCTTTTTCCTAAGGATTGCTTTTAGCTATTTGTGGAGGTTTATTGTTCCATACAAATTTCAGGAGTGTTTAGTCAATTTCTTTGAAAAATGTCATGTGTATCTTTATAGGGACTGTATTGAACTGTATAATGCTTTAGGGATTATTGCCATTTTGACAATGTTGATTCTCACATGAGCAGGAATTGTGTTTCCATTTCCTCGTGTCTTCTCTTATTTCTTGAAGTAGCATTTTGTAGTTTTCTTTAAACAGGTCCATTACCTTCTTAATTAAGCCAATTCCAAAGTACTTAATTTTCATTGGCACAATTGTGAATGAGATTCAACTCTTATTCTATTTCTCTAGTCCCTTGGGAATGCATTTATAAAATGTAGGTTCAGAGGTGTTGCTCAAAGATGTGGTGTGTGCTTGCCCCATGAGAAGCCCTGAGTTCACTGTCAGAATCCTTTCTTTTTTATTAAATTTTAAAAAAGTATCAAGTCACCTGAATATCAAGTTTCAAAGTTATTTATATTGAATTTTGGCACACAATGTTCCAACACTAATTCCTTTACATGTTTGATCCCTGGCACCCACTCTCTCCCCACTACACGAAAAGAGTGACCAGTTAGGGTTAATTCTGCAGAGCTTTAATGTAACAATGCATTGATTAATGTAACCTTCAAGAAAACAAAACATTTGTTTCTGATGAATGTCATTCATCAGAGTGATTCACTTTCTTCCAGTCGATAACCTCCACTGACTGCTTTTATACTTTTAAAAAATGATACTTTTTTTTTTTGCTTTTTGGGTCACACCCAGTGATGCCCAGGGGTTACTCCTGGCTCTTTGCTCAGGAATTACTCCTGGCGGTGCTCAGGGGACCATATGTGATGCCGGGGATCGAACCCAGGTCTGCCATGTGCAAGGCAAACGCCCTACCCACTGTGCTATCACTCTGGCCCCAAAAGATGACACTTTTGAGAATATTTCCAAGGTGGTATTAGAGGTATAATTACAACATCTAGTAATATGAGAAAATATTACCATTTAGCTTTTAAAAAAGTGCTACCACATTATATCATCTTGGTTCAGTACAACTTTCTGCAGTGATAGGGTTGTTTATATATGTAGATTGTATTATAGAAATACTAGCCACTTCTAGTAGTGACTAGTGAGTCCTTGAAATTTTGTTAGTGTGACTACAGCCACATGCCATGCAGGGCTGGTTTCATGTGCACAGAACTGGTCAGGATATTACTAGTTATGAAGCAGGTGATGTTGTAGTAACAACCAAAAAAGTAAAGTCTATGTCTCTCTCTCTCTACATTTGTATATACTATCATATTCCATCTTGGGGGCTCTGTTCTACATCTCCCTACTCTTCAATTGCTATTCTTCAATTCTGCTGATCACTGTAAGGGAGGGGAAAATAAAAGGAATCTGAATGTCTTTCCCAGGCAAATGAATAGGTGGCTCAGCAGTGACATATGTCCTTTCACTCACAACTCTCTAGCTAGCACTAATCATGCAGCTTTATTCACCCACTGGAGGGCCAGAAAGTAGTATTCTCTTATGGAGAGCAGGAGAGAGAAATATTAAGTGAATAGCACTAGTGAGTTTTGAATAAAAAAATTAAACATAAAACCGAGGCATTCCCTGTCTTGAAAATTTACCCACCTGTTAACCTGAGATATATACTTTTTTAGTTCTCTCCCTTTGGAGAAGTCCATGTTCTGTTTTGAATATAAAACACACACTCTCTCTCCGTTTCTAAATAAGCCCATTTTAGTTCATTTAAAAGAAGAAAAAAAAAGTGAGTCACTCCAATCTCTAACTTAAACTACACTATAAACCTATCATAATCAAAACAGTAACACTGTTTTCTTCCAGTATAACATACTGGAAGAAAAGCAGATTCTTAGACCACTGGAACAGAACTGAAAGCCCAAAAGTAAACTTTCAGATATATGGACAATTAATTTATGAGAAAAATGTTAAATGCATTAAGTGGAGGAGGAAAGAAACTCTTCAACATCCAGTGTTGGGACAACCAGTTGGCCATCTGCGGAAAAGAAAGGAGAGGAAGAGAGAAGTTGGACCTCTAATGACCTCTGTCTAACACCATATGAAAGGTTAATCAGAATTAATTAAAAACCTCAATATGGTACCAAATTTATAAAATACATCAAGAAAAACAAGGAAGACAATAATTATTTTCCATGGAAAACATAGGCAGAACTCTATGACAATGCTTTTTTTTCAATGACTGGCAAAAAAAAAAAACTGGCAAAAATAACTACATCAACTAAAAAAGTTTCCACACTGTGAGACAGTGACTAAAATAAAACTACACTGTACTAGATAGGAGAAAATATTTTGCACATCACACATTTGACAAAGGGCTAATTGCTAAAATATATAAAGCACTCATAATAACAAAACAAAAAAAATGAAACAACCTCGTCAAAAAATGGGGAGAGAACCTGAACAGACACTTCCTCGTTGAAGACATGCAGATGGACAATATCAAATGTAAAAATGTTTATCATAAGGATTATTTTTGAAATGTAAATAAAAGCAACAATGAGGGATGAGAGATAGCTCAATGGGCTGAAGCACATACTTTGTGTGTAGGATGCCTGAGTTTAATCCTTGGCACCTTGACACCACCATGAAATGACCTATGAGCAACAAGACAGGAGTAGCCCCTGAGCACTGCTGGGTAAGACCCCAAACACAAACCCAAACTACAACAAAACATCAATTAGATATTATTCACACTGGTGTAAATGACCTATATCAAAACAACCTTTGTGCAGGAAACAACCAGTATTGGTGAGGATATGGTGAAAAGGAATCTTCACTTACTGTTAGTGGGAATGTCATCTGGTTCAGTCTCTATAGAGAAAAGTATGGAGACTTCAAAACTCCCATATGACTCAGTGATTCTTGGCATCTATCCCAAGAATACACAAAAAATTGTCATTTGAAAAAATATATGCACACCTATGTTCATTGCAACACCACTGACAATAGCCAAGATCTGGAAACAATAAAAATGCCCAACAACAGAAGAGTGTATAACTGTGGTATATATACACAGTGGAATACCACCCTGCTATTAAAAGGGGGAATAAAGAAACTTGCAGTTTTCTGCAAGTGGGATGGAACTAGAGGACATCATATTAACAGAGTAAGTCAGATGGGGAAGGACAAATGATGCAATGATCTCATTGATATGTGTATATAGAGACACAAAACAAGAGACTGGATAGCATCCAGTGAAAACAAACTCTGACTCTAACAAACAGGGAGTGGGATTTTCTGGGGGAGAATAAAACAGACAAGAAGGAACCTAGGGATAGCTGTAGAGTATTTTAGGCATTTTGCCTATGAGGATGGTGCAGTAAGTTTGTAACACCCAAAGAATAAACATTATTGTAAACCAGGCTCCCCTCAATAAGAAGAAAATTAAATTTTAGAAAATACCATATATATGCATATAAATATATATGTATATACATACACACACAAAGGAATAACAAAATCATGGGAGGAAAACATACACATTCCAGGAATGCTTCCATTGTGTTTTGTTTGTTTTAGTTTTTAGGAATGCTTCTCTTGCTTATTTACTGCTACTCTGAGGACCCTAACCCATCACAACCATTCTAGGTGTGTTCTACCACTGAGCTACACCTCTGGTGCCAAGAACACTAATTCTCTCTTTCACCCCTGTTCCATTTCTTCATCATTGATGCCGTTGGCATGACAGGAGTTGCACACATATGGCTGTGATGCTCACAGTATTAACTGTGGTGCTGTCTGGGAGTTATCTATCAGTTGTTGTGTTTGCATTCTTAGAGTCATTCATCACCCAGACTCATGCAAAGCTCTCCTTGGGGGATCATACTCTTTACTTGAGCTGCACAAGTTACAGTTGTGCTCATCATGGGTTGCCACAGTTGGTCACACACATATTCATCAGGCTGTACTTCCTAGCTAAGGCACTGGCATATCTCTAGTTTTGATGCACACAAGGTGAATGCCTTTGTGGTGTTCACATACACTTGGCTGCCATGTGCTGGAAACTTGCTCATGGCACCAGGGATCACAGATAATAGGGCTGCTAGGCTCAAACAGCAAATTTGCCAGGTACAGGCTTGGCGCTTTTGGGACTCCAGAGATTTACCCGTGGCTCACACACTGCAAGGCAGGTACTCTGGCCCATGTGTGAGCGAGTCCTCTAGCCTCAGTAATGCTCATTTTATTTATTTTTACTTTGTTTTACATTTTTTCCAGTTGAAGGTCACACCTAGAGGTGCTCAGGGTTTACTTCTGCCTCTGTGTTCAAATATCTCTCCTGTCAGTGCTCAGAGGACCATATGTGCTGTGGGGGACTAAACTGGTCTTGGCAGCATGTAAGGCTAACAATTAACAATTAAACCTTTGTACTATCTCTCTGGCACCAAGAATGCTTCTTTCAAAGTTAAGAAAGATCTAGATGATGTTTTGGTGTTTTATGTATAATTTGATTATGCTTTTGAATGGGCAAAACAAATAACTTTCAGAGAAAAAGAAATGAATGCCTAGCATTATTGATTTTAAACACGATTAAAGAGAATAGTTTTAATCATCAATTTCCATTTAAAAATATTTTTTAAAAAAGACAAAACAAGGTGGCTGGAGCAACAGCACAGTGGGTAGGGCATTTGCCTTGCAAGCGGCCAACCTGGGTTCAATCCCTGGCATCCCATATGGTCCCTGACCCTATTCTGAAATGATTATATGATTTTTTCATCCTACCAAGGAGAGTTCCTGTATGTTCCCTATGTTCAATAAAATGTAATGTTTGTTTGTAGGATTTGGCATGGTCATAATTCTTCATGATCTAACACTGTACATCAGCTGAAAGAGCTGCATTCTCAACATATTTGAGAGGAATACATTATTTAAAAGCTAAGAGATCCTGGAAACAACAAACCTGAAATGCACTGTAACTTCTACCACACAAGAGTCATTTAACTTTGGATATGATGATTACACTTGAAGAGATGTGGTCCACTGCCAGAAATTTCTATCTTCGTTATCTATGCACCAACATCCACATACAAGGAAGAAGAAATTGAGAAATTCTACATGGAACTGGAGGAGTTCTATAAAAAGATCACACCTTCTACAAGATCATAGCCGGTGATTTTAATGCCAAGATAGGACCGAGAAGATCGGCCGAAGAACTCCACATTGGGACCCATGGCCTAGAATGGAATGAACAGTGTGAGAAACTGAGTTCATCATGTCCACCAAGACCATTCATGGGAACTCACGGTTCCAGAAGACAGAATCAAAACGTTGGACATGGGAATCTCCTGGTGGACAGTTCCACAATGAAATTGACCGCATCATATTCACTCAATGGTTTTGCCTGACTGATGTCGCTGTCGTCCCAAAATTTCAAACAGGATTGGACCACCATCTCCTTCGTGCAAAATTCTACTTCACTCAACAGGGATAAAAGGCTGCAAAGTTTAAGAAGAGAACTCCCAGAACGACCACCAACTGGGAGCTCTTTGGCACCATTGCGGCAACATGAGAAGATACCATCATTGACAACATCGATGAAGAATACAACCGACTGGTTCAGCACCTCCATGATTGTGTGTAGAATGCCGAAAGAGAGAGAGAAAGACACAAAAGGACACCTGTCTTCAAAAATTCTCTGAGCTCATTCACCAACGTGGCAAGGCGTGAGCCTCAGGTAACCAAATGCTAATGTCCAAGCTCGCAAAAGCAGTGCAGAAAAGGGATAAAGTAAAACCTCAAAGAGAGAAGAGCAGAAATACCGGAAGATGCAGCAGAAGCCAGCAAAAGCATTCACAAGGCCTGCCTGTCCTTCGCCAACTAAAGGACCAAGATGACTGCCCTCCGATGTCCTGATGAATCTATCATATCTTCCAGAAAGGCAATGGAGAAGATTATCCATGACTTCTACTCAGATTGCTTTGATAGCCACATCCACCTGCCCACATACCAAATTCCACAGGATGGATATGCCATTCCCAATGTTCTCCTTTCTGAAATCCGACATGCCATTTCGTGGTAAAGAAGGGAACAGCACCAGACCCAGACAAAGTCAGACCCAAACACCTAAAGAATCTGCCGTCAGTACTCATCAATACACTGGCTTGGCTCTTCACACGCTACCTGTCTGAATACAAGGTGCCCCCCAGTGGAAAACCAGCAGGACAGTTCTACTGTTCAAGAAGGGAGACATTCACAACATTGGCAACTATTGCCCCATCTGCCTGTTCTCTGTCATCTACAAGCTGTTCACTCAAGTCATCCTGAACAGGATTGGCAGAACACCAGATGAAGGACAACCATGCGAGCAAGCTGGCTTCTGAAAAGGATTCAGCACAATCGACCGTATCCACATGGTAACCAAGCTCATTGATGTTTGTAGGGAGTACAAGATGCCGCTCTGTCTCACGTTCATTGATTTAAAGAAAGCCTTTGATTCTGTGGAGACTGAAGCAGTTATCGAAGCCCTAGCCACACAGGGTGTTCAAACCCAATACATCAAGATCCTTCATGAGCTATATTATGGATTCACCACCAAGATCTCACCATTCTACAAGGAAGTTATCGTTGATGTCAAAAGAGGAGTTTTTCACAGTGCCACCCTTGAGAACGTTATGCACCAATTAGAATGGGAAGGAATGGGAGTGAAGATAGACGGTTGGCAACTACATCACCTCTGCTTCACTGATGACATTGTTCTAATAACAACAAACATTAGCCAAGCTGCACAAATGCTGGCTGATTTCGACTGAGAATGTGGAAAGATAGGTCTACAGCTGAATCTCAAGAAAACTATGTTCATGAAAAATGAACTAGTTCCAGTGTCCCCATTTACTCTCAACGGAACAAACATCTCTGAGTGCAGCAGATATGTGTACCTAGATCGAGAACTCAACATGATGAATGACCTAAAACCTGACTTGCACAGGGAGGAAGAGAGCGGCATGGAATGTCTTCAAAAGCATTAAAGAAATAGGTTTTAAAAAGGACAGAGAATCTTCAGCTCTGGGCCCATCTTCTTGACTCCACTGTTCTCCTTGCATTAACATACGCATCTCAGAGACCTGGGCCCTATGAAAGCAGAATGAGAACGCTACTTGAGTCTTCCAAAGAGGAATCGAAAGAGCTATGCTTGGAATATCACACCTCATTCAAGTGAGAGAAAGAATCCGGAGTTCCAACCTCCGTCGATGTTCCAGAGTCAGGAACGCTGTCTCGTATGCCAAGGCATCGAAAATCAGATGGCCTGGACATGTAATGTGATTTGGAGATGACTGCTGGACTAGAGCCATTACTGACTGGATCACATGGGATGTCAAAAGATACGTGGCCACCCACCTACAAGATGGTCAGACTTCTTCGTCAAGACCCTGAACAAACGGTTTGAGGCTCTTCGTATTCCTGAAGCAAGCAGATGTCATTGGGCTACTGGCACGTGATAGGGTCAAATGGAAATGTTACTGGCACCCGCTCGAGCAAATCGATGAATAACGCGGGATGTCAAGTGATCAAGTGAGCCTCAGTTTCTTTTTTGTAAAAATGGAAGAAAGTAATAATTACTTATATCCATGAATCTGATATAGGCTATGCATATTGTCTGTCTAATTTTATTAAAGTGATATTTTTTGAAATTGGGGTCTACAAACCAGTGGTGCAAGGGCTAATTTCTAGCCCTGCGAAGGGGTCATTCCTGGTGGTGCTCAGACAATCAGATGTGGTACTGGGCATTAACCAGGGTTGGCTGCATGCATGGCAAGGATCTTGATCCTTAACTATCTCTTTAGCCTCATCAATCAATGAATGAAAACATTTGATCGGGAATGTGATTTAAGATGCAGCTATATCACTATGACCATATACTGCCACCTCTGAGCATGCATTTCTGAGCATGCTTTTTTGTGCCCCATCATCCCGCCCACAGTTTCAGATGAAAATCTTTCAGGTGCATTTAGCAGCTTTTGCCAAATGCCTTACTAAAATCAAATGCTCACTACAGTAGATTTCTTTGGACTATCTGTAAGTACTTTTCCTTCTTTCCTTTCAGACTTTGGGTGGATAATTACTATTTTTAACTTCTCTTTTAATTAGTTCTTCCTTGTTCTCTGGCAGGATATATATAGAGATCTTTGGTTTTCAGGCTGCTACATTTCCTGTGTAGATGATCCTTAGACAGAAATAATTTGAGTTTCACTAGATTCCTTTGGGAGTTATTGTAGAAAAATGTGAATGCAAAGACAAATCTACCATTTAATTTGAGGGTCATGTAGGTGAGCATATAGTCACATGTCTTAAATAGCATCTCTAAGACTTTTTGCTTCTGCCTATTCAATATCTCCACCATCAAATCAGAGTTTAGATTCCACATCACTTTTCCCACCATCACAGACAATTAGTATTTAGAAGGAAAAAGTCAGAAGTTTCATGCTAACTAATGGCTACTTTGGCTTCAAATTCCTAAAATTGGATTGGGATGGCACTGTGTTTTGATAATCCAATTTCTGAAGGAAAAAGCACCCCCTAGGAAATCATAACAAAGAGTCTCAAGCAAGCCCCTTTGTTGACAACTTTATTCAAGAAACCATCTTCCCTGGAAACCTTTCTATACTTTAGACTAATCCACTCCTTGCCACAGAAGCCCTTTTGTTGGGAGAATTGTAAGCACAGGAACAACAGACCTCTTGACGCATCAGCTCTGTCTCCAACTCTTTCCATTGTCAGTCTCCTATCTGTCCTGTCAGGAAATCCTTCTGGCGTGGGGATATCTCTATCAAATAGCATCTTTCAGAAGACCTCTTCTTAGATTATTCCAGTTTTATCTAATATTTTAGTTAATCACTATTAAAGTCTAGGCAAGTGACATTAAGGATAACTTTTCTTTATTTTTTTTGTGGGGGGGGACACCAACCGTGCTCAGGTGCTATTTCCAGTTTGGTGCCAGAAATTACTCCTGGTTGTACTTGGTGTGTATGTGGCAGAGGGCACATGGTGCCAGGGATTAACCCTGGCCCTCCCACAATGCAAAAGCACATACCCAACCCTATTGATTTATCTCCCCACACCTTACTTGATATTTTTAAAGAATTGTGAACCATTGCCTTTAACATTGTATTTTAATATTTAAAGTATTCCAGGGGCTGGAGCAATAGTACAGTGGGTAGGGTCTTCACCTTGCAACAGGTCAACCCAGGTTTGATCCCTGGCATCCTATATGGCCCCCCCAAGCGCTGCCAGGAGTAATTCCAAGTGAAGATCCAGGGGTAACTCCTGAGCAACACCAGGTGTACCCAAAAAAAAAAAAAATATTTCCAGGTTCCAGGTGATTGGAAAAAGCTTCTGGTCCAATGTGGAGTTAGATTTTGAAGCTTTTAAAAAGCTGAAGCAAATATAAAACTGAAATCGTCCCTATAATAACCCTGAAGTAAAAGAAAAAAGTCAAAATAATAAAGAACTAGTATGGATGATATAAAAAAGCTTTGCTAAATATGATTGTCAAGCTATTTTGATATAATTGTATATACTGATAAAAAGCAATAATGAAGTATAACATTATTGGTTATAACCTTATTGGTATACCATTATTGGCATATCTTATTCCTTTAATAATAAAAAGGTTTAAAAACAATTGAAATATGTTTGCCCATATGTAAGTACAAATCACCATGTCCTATCACAGTGCAAAACACACCAAGATTTGAGTTAATAGGTGTAAAGTATCTGAACTTAGTATAATTCATTATATTAGCACACACACAGCCTTTTTAGGAGCATTTTTGAGTCTTAATTTTGAGGTGTTGGTACCATTTACAAGCTCTAATATTCCAGTTTATATTTTCAGTCTCCTAAAGAGTGAATATTTTAACATCAATTCAATTAAGTGGAAAAGATTTACAGCCCCTAAGTGCCCATATGATTGCCACTTTCCCTCTCTAACTCTAGCACTTGCAGATTTTGCCAATCCCAGGCTTGTATTAAACAGTTGAAATTGTTCAGCTCCTCTTTTATTGTGCTTCGACTCCCAGGAGCTTTCTACCCTAACATTAGCACTAAGGGCCTAGAGACAGTCTGAGATTGTGCCAAGAAAATCTAAATCTACCACCTCCTGTAGCCAAATACTGGCAGAGGTACCAAATTAGACATGATGCATTGAACTGAATTTCCTATGTGACCAATTTATATTAATGGTAAACAATTTTGGGGGGAGCATAGTATATAGGCAGGATTATCTCCCCATTTTCTGACTGCTTGACAAAAAAACAACTTATGACCAAAAAATAATAATGAGCATTATCACCTGAGACAACCTCCATCATTGTCTTTGAAGAACAAATCCTTATATAGGACATAACCAAAGCACATCCTTTTCTCCTAAGTATTGGGTTTAAGATGCCTTAATTATACAGTGAAAGCTCTTATTCTAGAAAATATTTTCCTTTGGGAAATACTGTATTAATGTACTGCTAATTCTAATTCCAATTGTATATTGCCAAAATATAGACTTGGGGGTTTCATGAAATGTTCTGAGGAAAACCTATAATTCTAAACTCCAATCACACCCAATTTCTAAGAGCAATACTCTTTGAAGATCCAGAAGGCAGATACCCTTGAGGGAAACCAGCTTGTGAGAATGACACTATGGGGGTAGCATATGTGGACTGTAACATCCAACAACCAATGGTTGTGATTTAGGGCTCCAGGTTCTGTTATGAAGTACAGCCAACAGTCATATGTGGGACTGTAACATCCAACAGCCAATGGTTGTGATTTAGGGCTCCAGGTTCTATTACGGTACAGCCAAGCCATAGCTGTGAAAACGTAGTCTAATGCTTATGGTTTAGTTATGGACAGGGTCCCATAAAGGCCATCTGGTTGACTTGACCAGATGAAGGTTTCATCTTCATTCCTCTATCAAGCTACTGTCCCCTCTACCTATCAAGCAAAGGCCCATGAGAGGTTTTCTTGTAACATATAGTGGGATCTGTGCTATGGTGACTTTTTGGAGTGGTCCACTTGTCTTTCTATATAGTACTTCTTTTAAGGAAGAAGGGCATTTGGGGAAACACTACTTGACATCCCTTCCTCTTCAATACTGCCCAGGAAGCGTGCAAGCTCTGAGCTAACTTAGGAGAGTCTGGGGAACAGCTTTATTTGTGACATTTGTGAATGGCTCTTGGCTTTCCATCAGGCTCTTGTGCAATGAGGTCATTCCAGCAGTCAGGTGGAATGAGGAACTTATTGTGCAGAAGATACAGCCTATAAAGCTGGTGGCTGTAATGACTGAATTCTCACAGGTCTTTAGAACCATTTCCTGTGTAGTATTGAACATAAACTAGGTTTTCTCGCCACCTGCATGTGGACCAGGTAGTCCTTTTGTAGCACTCAAGTGACTGGTCATATTGACTGGTCATACTGAAATATGTGGGAACTGTGTTTGTTCTATTACAATTGGCCTCATTCCTACAAAAGTTATAGAGTGGTTGGTCACTCAGGCCCCTGACTCTATTTGCTGATTGAAATTATGATGTATCACTGTATCACTGTCTTCCCGTTCATCATCGATTTGCTTGAGTGGGCACCAGTAACATCTCCATATGACCTGTCTCATGCTAGTAGAACCCAAGGGCATCTTCTTGCTCCAGGAACATAAAGAGCCTCAAACTATTCCATCAGGTCATGGGAATAAGGTATATAATTGCGACTGGTATTTGGCATATCAAATATGACACAGGTAGTTTGCCAGGCTCCGCCATGTGGGTGGCATACTCTTGTAGTCATCTCTGATCTCCAGCATTTATTGATGAACATTGTGGCTGCAAGCAGCCACACAAGCCGGGCTGTGATAGGCTCTTCTGCTGGGTGGAGTTCTGATGAGAGGGAAGTCCGGATGTGGAAAATGGAGGCCCCCATGGGGGAGGGTTGTCTGGCTTCTTGTGAGGCTCTGCTGGGGTGGCGGGCCAGGGCTAGAACCCGCCATCCCTCCCGGGTACCTCGTGAATGGCTGGGCACAGGGAGAGCCAGTAGCAGCTCTGCCCCGTATCTGTGAGTTATTTCAGGGGCCGGAAATAGTGATGTGGACAGGAAAATTCAATAGGCCAGTTATAATCCTTCATTCCACAGCTGCTAATTGTGGGTCTCACAATGACCTGAAAGATTATTGGGGTGGGGTACTGCAGTCATGCCCAGTAGTGCTCAGGGCTTATGCCCAACTCTGTGCTCAGGGATCACTCCTAACAGTGCTCAAGGGTCCGACCAAATGGTAGTCAAGGATTGCATGTGGGTCAGCCACATGCA